>JASAMX010011616.1:0-30130 GCA_030248175.1 Microlaimidae sp. YZB2_3 | reverse complement strand
AAGACGTCTGTCTGCCGTAAAAGTGTTATGGTGTCATAAATCTAAAAAAATTGCGAAGACAAGCTAAAAACGTTTTTTTAACTAAATCAAAAACTCATACTTTTTTGAAACACACTCTTTTATTTTAAATTAATATTTAGTATGTAAATTATAACAAAAAAACCGACAACAAGATGCGCTCAGACAAGATTTTAAAATCAAAAAATCTCATCTTTCGCCACAATAAATTTTCAAAACTACACAATATAAAATTTATGCTTTTGAACCCGTTTCCGTGATAGTCTTTTTCTCGGTTATAACCGTGAACTCTTTGCAAGACATAGATCGTATTTAGGTCCTACATAATTTTTGTGAGTGATTAGTGCTCAGTGAGCGAGCAAATTGAAATGGTTAAAGCTATGCGATAGCAAAATGCAGATTTTATTCACGTAGATTATTTCATATTGCATAAAATCTGCGCATATTGCAACCGTATAGATTTAACCAAATTTGCTCGCTCACTGGGCAGTAGTCACGCACAAACAATTATGCAATTATGTATGACCTATGTACGACCTAGGTCATACGTAGAGTTTTCCGCTGTAAGGTTTGCGTACGACATTGGTCATACAAAAATACCACCACCGTAAGACAAAGGTTTCATCTTTAAAACTTTTTTTATTTAATGTGCTTTAAGAATATTATTAGTACTTCGTGATGTATATCAAATAGTGAAAGTTTGAAAAAAAAACAAAATTTTTTTTTTTTAATATTTTTTTGTTTTTTTTAAATTTTTTTTAATTACCACTTTCGTTAAAAAACAATTATTTTTTAGGTTATTTATCAAAAAAACTAAATTAAATTTAAAAATAATAATCAACACATACTACTAAATTTTAAAACATTGCACATTTTTTTCAAAACTCCACAAATTTTTTTTACTTTCCATTAAAAATTTTGAGAAAAATCCAAAATCTTCTTAATGTTTTGTTTTAAAATTAATTAAGTATATATTTGATTTACGTTTAAAAAAACTTTTGTTTATTCAGAAAAAATGTGCGACTCAATCTAAGGTGGACATTTTGCGGGCTGGGGTGAGAGTTTCTCTCTGTGAGTAAAATTTTCACCCCTTTTTATTATTTTTTTTTTCCGTTAACCCAACCTACAACAAACTTGTAGTTTTCCTATAGTTTGATGCAATAACACTTTGAGAATTTACACCAATCTTTGATAAGGGCGAAATCGACACTTTGCAAATTTAAAGATAAAGATGTAACGCTTAAATTAAAAAGTGGTGATTTTGCGCTTATCAAAGATTGCTATATTGGTATGAGTTATTTCCATTTTTATTGAATTAGACTATAGGAAAACTACAACTTTGTTTTGTTATTAGTTTACCCTATAAAAAATCATTATCATAATGGTTCTTATTTTATTCAGTGAGCAACTGCACAAACCAAATGCTGATTTCCTATAATCCAAATATGTCCACTTCATACTTTATACTTGTCTACATGTTTTCTGTCTACATATACACTTGGAAAGAAATCGTTCCTTTTTTTCCTGCTCTATTTTTAAAGCATGTTATTCCCAAGATAGTTTTTTATTTTGGAGACTAAAATAAAATATAAAGACTGGATAGCCTATTTTGAAGCAAACATATATTTTTGTAAGGCTAAACAAATATTCTCTTGGTTTATTTAGTCATGCGTAGCGGAGAGTTCTCCTACTGGTCAGACCAAAATTTAAAATCGCAAAATCTCATTTTTTTTCTTAGAATTTGATTAAAATATAATCCTAATTTTTTTCTTAGAGTTTGATTAAATGTTTTTAAATTTAAAAATCTTGAGATACGAGTGAATCTAAAGAAATTCTTATTTTTTAAGAGTTCTATTAAATTTATTATAAAGTACCTATACCCATAGAGCCATCAGGTAGCCTAAAATAAAAAAAACAAAAGTTTTTTTCCAAAACACCTTGAACATTTTATTTTGAATTAATTTGGCATCTAGCAAAAGACCTTAACTTTCTGATAATACTTTGAAACTGCTAATTTTATTTAATTTCAGTCAATAAATAAGCAGTTTTTGATTTTCGAAGACCGCCAAGCAGTCCACTTATAATTATTTAGAATGGCTAAAACATTACTTAAACTGAAAAAGTTCTTATAAAATTGAAATTGCAAATCGACTTTAAATCGAATTTAAAAAAATAATTGCAATCATCGAACGAGCAGTAGCGATCACTGCGATTCAGTTTCACGGCGCCCCGAAAACTATAACTGGGGCACTGGGTAATTTTTGTAATTCATGTTTATCATCTTCTTCTTCTTATTTTTTTATTTCAAAAAATATAATTGCAATCATTGGTGGTGCTAGAGTGCCACACAGGGATTTAGGCTCACTCTGCCGCGCCAACTATAATTAAATAACGTAAGTAAATTTTGTGATGAATCTTTATCACTTTCTTCTTCTTATTTTTTATTTAAAAAAAAATTATTGAACTTTCGGTGGCACTGGAGCGCCACTACACCACGCTAACTATAATTAAACAACGTGGGTAAATTTTGTAATTTAAATTCATCTTCTTCTTCTTATTATTTTTTATTATTTTCTATTTTTATTATAAATGAATTATCGGTGACACGAGAGCACCACATGGATATAAAGCCCACAGCACCGCGCAAACTATAATTAAAAACGTGTGTAATATTTGTATTATGTTGTCCTTCTCCCGATTATTAATATATTATTTTTCAAACGCTTATATCTTAAAACCGATATTCCTCCCTAGTTACTGATTAATCAAAAAGAAACAGGGACTCCTTGAAAAGGGTAGAAAATTCCGCAATAATTTTCTTAGCGAGCTACTTTTTATTGATAAATGATTCGTGTTTTATCGATAATATTAAAACTGTTAAAAAAGTACGGCTGTTATTTTTTGTCATGTGTAAAACTATGAAATGCACAACGTAATAATATTAAAATTGTTAGAAAAAATATATCCCGTCAGCGGAATGATTATAAACATATAATGCATTGCGCAGCTAAAACTATAGTTTATTAGGCTATTTTTTTAAAATTTAATTCAAAAAAAGGGTAGCCTAGCCTTGAAAATTGCTTTAAGAATAGAGCAGGAAAAAGGGAGGATTTCTCCCTGAGCGTATGTTTAGGCAGAAAAGATGTGGGCTATAGTCTGAGTGAGATGGAGATTATAGGAAATTTACATTAGTTTGGGCAGCTGTCAATTGAATAAAAATTTCTACCATATGATAATCATTCGTTTATTCATTGAACTAATCACACATCACTTCTGCATTTTTTTTCTGATGAAATGTCAATTGAGAAAATCATACTCACAGCAATCTTTACAAGCACGAGATTGCGAATTTTTTTAAAATTTATAGTTGTTTCTTAAATATAGAAATATATCCTTCTAATTGAAAAAGTGGCAATTTCGAACTTGTCAAAGATTGCTGTAAGGATGATGTTTTAATTGACATTTCAATTGATATATTTTTCCAACGAGTTATTGCTGTTTGGGATTCATGGTGTGTGCAAATACATTGCCATCTTTTAAAAATATTACTTGATAATCTTGATAAGTATCGTTCAGTTTACTAGGCGCTAATATTAGAGTGTATTAATTGACAAATAAAATTTTAGTACTCATTTATTCACTATATAATGAGCAAGACGATATTACATTGCGTGTACAGATAACATTACATAAGTGCATAAATATTATATATATAAATATATATATATATATATATATATATATATATATATATATATATATATATATTTATATATATCTATATATATATCTATATATTATATAACCATAGATCCAAAAATAAATTACTATATATAAAGAAAAATAAAAGATATCTATATATATAAAAAAATTTTGCTAGGGTTTATTTATATATTTTTTATATATGATAACTATCATCTCATAGTTTATATTCTTTTTATGCTATATATATATATAAATACTAAAAAAAAAAAAATGTTTTTGTTTTAATTATGTTATAAAATTTAAAAAAAACAACAATGAAAGGATAATGCTGAATAACACATTTGTGTTGGAGTTTGACGTTCGATTGTCATTGAACATGACAGAATAAACTTAAATTAAATATATATTCTATATATATATATATATATATCTGACTAAAGAAATAGATAATTTTGCTGTTTATTTGTACATTTTTTACATTTGCAATGTCTATTTTTAAGCTTTTTTATTGTTTTTTTTGGTCATATTGACAAATCTCAAAACAAAAAAAAAAAATTCTGTTTTACTTTTAATACGTTATAAAATTTAAAAAAAACAACAATGAAAGGATAATGCTGAATAACACATTTGTGTTGGAGTTTGACGTTCGACTGTCATTGAACATGACAGAATAAACTTAAATTAAAAATAGATAAAACAGACAGAAAAATAAATAAATATCACTAGTATTTATAAAGAGTAGTGATAAAAGTAGTCTAGTCTAGTCTAGTACTAGTTAGCTCAAACGTTAACTAGTATAGTACTAGTTAAAGGCCAAAAATTTTGCGTAGTCCTAGTCCTTGTACTAGTTAGTTTTGGATTTGTTAATTAGTCCCGCAGAAATCTTAGCTAAAGCTAAAGTCTTCCAGGCTGAAATCAAGGGCGTAACCACTATCCGCCAGGAAGAAATAAACAATAAACTTGTGAGCGAGAAAAATTAAAAAAAAAGTTTTTAGCGGTTATGTAACCAATTATTATTTAGTTGCGTCATGTGTTTCTCTGCACGTGATATTTTCTCAAAAAACGAGTGGTTACTTTACCACTCATCTATTTTCACCCTGATAGAATTTATCTTTAGTCCTAATCTAGTCCATCCAGTGTCATAACAAAACGTGTTTTATTTCTTTATTTTAAACTCCAAAACAGCGTTGTAAGGTGTTTTTTAAATATATTAATCTATGGAGCGCTCCCTGTACTTTTACAAAAAAAACTGAGCATTATGGAGGTCTCCAATCAAGAAAGTGTTTTTTTTCGATTACTGTATAAAAAGTAAATTTGTTATAATCGAACATTTTTGTAATGGGTGTTTTCCACGATAAACAGTTTTTCTTGTACAAAATAAAGGGACTTTAAAGAATATTTTAAAGAAGATTTAGTGAAATAGTAAACTTCTTTTGCTGTTGATAATAAATTTCATAACTTTGAGACTTTTGTTTACCATCAAAGTATTTAGTACAGAAGTTTGGTGTCATCATTCCAAAAACATTTTGCCAAGACAAGCGAAAAATGTTTTTTTTCTCTGAATCAAAAATTCATACTCTCTTAAAAAAAACTTTTTTATTTTAAACTAAGGTTTAGTTTGTGAATTATAAAAAAAGAACCGACCACAGAAAATTTGAAAATAAAAAAATATTCTTGTTCACCACAATAAAATTTCATAACTATAGGCAAATCTTACCTGGCTGTCATGGGTGATTTGCAGTATTATCAAAAATATATAATATAGGCAAAATGAGACACTTAGAACAAACTAATTTAAAACAAAGGTCCCATCCTGGTCCGATTTAAATGGAACCTTTTGACTTCTGGTCCCATTTAAATGGGACCGAAATTTAAAAAGTCCCATTTAAAGGGACCTCGGTTTTCAAGCAGTTTTTTCTAAGTGTCTCATTTTTACTTTGTTATATATTTTGGTATTATCGACTTTTTAACAAAAAAAATTATTAAAAATTTTTAGTAAAAACGGTTAATATAAAAAATTAAATGCTGTATTATAACAAATTGTACTGTAAGGGCTAAAGTTGACTAATTTTTGTATATTCTCTGAAAAGGTGAGAAATGAAAAAAATTCTGCGTGATAATTCGTATTTGTTTAAAACTCATATAACCGCACAATTTTTCGGTTTGCTCATGTCTCCCTTACAAAAATCCAATTATATCCAATATTAATCGAATTATAACCATCTCATACTTTATACTACTCTACATGTTTTCTGTTTAAGCATATACGCTCGGGGAGAAATCGCCTTTTTTTCTGCTCTATTATTAAAGCGTTTTTGTACCAAAATATACTTTTTTATTTTGGAGACTAAATTAGAGTGGGTACTTTATTTCGGAGCAAAGATATATTTTGTATACAAAAGACTAGCCTTGAAAAATGCTCTAAGAATAGAGCAGGAAAAAAGGACGATTTTTCCCCGGGCCTATGTTTAGACAGAAAAGATGTGGACTAGTCTGAGATGGACATTATGTGGACAAAAAGAATTTTGCATTTGGTTTGGGCAGCTGCTCACTGAATAAAAATTTCTACCATATGATATTGATTTGTTTATACATTGATCTAATCACACAGCACTGTTGCTTTTTTTAAGTTTGATGATATGTCAATTGAAAAAAATCATACTCACAGCAATCTTTGACAAGCGCGAAATCGCCACTTTTTCAATTAGAAGGTTATATTTGTATGTACAAGAAACTACTATAAATTTGAAAAAGTGGCGATTTCGAGCATGTCAAAAATTGCTGTGAGTATGATTTTTTTAATTGACATTTCATCAAACTAAAAAAATGCAACAGTGCTGTGTGATTAGATTAATGTATAAACAAATCATTATCACATGGTAGAAATTTTTATTCAGTGAGCAGCTGCCCAAACCAAATGCAAAATTCTTATTGTCCACATAATATCCATCTCAGACTAGTCCACATTTTTTTTGTCTAAACATACGCCCGGGTTAAAAATCGCCCTTTTTTCCTGTTCTATTTTTAAAACAATTTTCAAGGCTAGTCTACCACGTTTTTTGAATTAAATTAAAAAATAGCCTAATAAACTATAGATTTAGATGCGTAACGCTCGGGCAGAAATCGCTTCTTTTTCTGTTCTATTATATAAGCATTTTTATACCAAAATATACTTCTTTATTTTGGAGACTAAATTAGAGTGGGTACTCCATATTTTTATTTTTATTATTTTATTTTTTACAGTGGGCAAAAATATTTTTTGTATATAAAAGAAAAACTCTCTTATTTCAAATGAGTTTTATCAATGCAGGGAGTTTATCTGCTGGTCGGCAAAAATTTAAAATTGCTAAATATTATTTTTTTCCTAGAATTTGATTAAAAATATTTTTCTCGCAGTAAAAAATCATGAAAAACGAAGGAAACCTATTGAAATTCGTATTTTTTTAAATTTTTTATTATATATATATTATAAAATACCTACCTACCTAGGTGTAAAGGTGAGCTACAAAGTCAAACTTTTTGGCTTAAATTTTAATGTTTTTTTTTTGTGAAAACCTTACCCTTGCTCCAATAACCCATAAAATTTTTCGTTAAAATATCTTTAGTGTTTCAGGAAGTATGGGCCTTCAAGAATGCATTTTATGGTAGTTCTGTACTTGTAAGATTTCTCAATGGATAAAAAATTTAAATTTAAAATAATTCACTGAAAGAAAGCGGCAACCTTCTACTTTCTTTGGAAACTTTGATTTTTAGGATTGATGCATTATTTGTTAAGAATATCGGTATTGATCTATATTTGTTTTTCAATTTCTATTTTGAATATCGGTATTGATCTACACTTCGGCAAAAATTCATAAAAATTATTTAATAAAAAAAATACAGGATATGTGTGGATCCATCCTAATGCATATTTTTACATGCATACGTATGTATGCATTTTTGCGCAAAATATACGCATACGTATGCATTTTGTTTGGAACTTTTATGCATACGTATGCATAAGATTTAGAAAAAAAAGCATATTTCTGTAGAAAAGTTACAAAACAATGCATACGTATGCATGTATTTTGCCCAAAAATGCATATGTATGCATATGAAAAATATGCATACTAGTGATGTTCCTACTCTCCAATATAATGTTCCAAAGCTGCGGCCATTTAAAGCGGAGGGAGCTCCGCCCCTTAAATGAGCGATTTGAATCTCATTTAAGCTTGAAATACATTTTAAACGACTCATTTTCGTCTTATGTCTTATTTTTGTCATCATTTTTGGCTGTATTTTTATCTGTATTTTTATTGTTTTAAATAAGTTTTGGAAAAAACTTTATTTTACCAAAAAAATTAACAAAATAATTAATGCCATCACTTTTTAATTATTAACGAACTTAATATAAAAATAAGGCGGAGCTCCGGAGCTCCGGGGAACATCACTAATGCATACGTATGCATTTAAGTTGGATCCATACATATCCGGTATAATTTGCTCTTTTTTTAATCCTGTTTTTTTATTAATTAATTTTCATGTATTAATGATTTCGGTGTTTTTGAAGTCAAAAAATTGCAGGTGTCAAAAAAATCGCAGGTGTTTTGCACAACAAACGCAATATTTCAACAAATACTGCACCAATCTTAACATTCAAGGTATCAAATGAAGATAGATAGTCTTCGCTTTTTTATATGTATCATTTTTAACTTAAAATTTTTATACTCATGGAGTAATTTTTATAATACAAAATCATTTAAAAAACCTATTTTCGGAGGCTCACATCTCCTAAACTACTAACGATATTTTGACGGAAAAATTTTTGTCGACTATTGAGGGTAGGAATAAGATTTTCGCAAAAAATCAGTAAAATCGAAGAAAAAAATTTGACTCTGTATCGTACCTTTAAGCCGAAAATGGATAAATGTGAAAGTTTGTTTGATAACTGTTTATATGATATAATTTTTATATTAGTTTGCAAATGTTATCAAAGCTAAAATAGTGATTTTTTAATTTATGAATGGAACGCCAGCTACTTTCGTGCGCCACTATAACTCAGTGATCAAGCTTGAAATAAGGTGTTTTTTTGTCATCAAGACAGTATGGTCTATTGATTTAGCAAAAAAATATTGTTCTGATAATGTTCCCATACATTTATGACCCTGAGTAAACAAAAAGCATGTAATGAATGGAATTATTTTTAACAAAGCTACGTTTATAGCTTCAGCTATTTTAATAATCAATAATTCAAGCTACACATTAAAAATACAAGTTTACGCTACACACTAAAAATAAAAAAAATAAAATGATATACCCTACCCTCTAGGAGCTTCGTGAACATTTCTTTTTTTAAAATTTTTTCACACTTATCAATCATATGAAAAAAAGGGACTAAAAATATAGTTTAGTTGGTCGCAATATAAGTTTGACGAGAAAATAATACAAGCCTAATAAAATATTTCAATTAGTGCTTTTAGTCAAAATTTTGCATATTATTTGGACAATAGACTAGTTAGTTATCTAGTCCAAAAAAATTATCTAGTCTAGTCTAGTTCGGAGAAAATCAAAATTCCTAGTCCTAGTATAGTACTAGTTTGCTTATCTAACCTAGTTATCTAGTTATCACTGACTAGTCCTAGTACTACTTTTATCACCAATAAAGAGTTTGGAGTCGTGAGAACTTAAGGCCTTGGTTATTTAAAAGTTATTATGGTCAGTTAAAGTTGAAGTCTAACAAATTTACTAAGATTATGAAAACAAACAAAACATAAATAGAACATACCAAATAAAAATTTTATATAGTACAAAGTGCTTCTATTTAAAATTCCCTGGGCTCCAAATTCTGCATACATGCAAACATTTTTTAGCAATTATCGTTATACAAAAAGTTTATGCCTGTGTTTGCCTATGTTTTCGCCACGTTAGCCATGCCTTGGTAAGACCAAAAATTTAATAATAGAAAACTAACTAACAGTCTAAACATTGTTGAAATGCTAGCCAAAAAGAAAGTATAATTTAATTTAAACATTTTTGATAATGATATCAATGTTTTAAAAACATTGTTGAAAATAGTTTATTAGATTATTTTTAAAGATAATATTGTAAAAAATGATTGATAATGATCTGTTGTCTTGCCGCACGATACTTTTTTGGTGTTAAATCTAAGGCCGAAATCACAATTTACTTTTTCATGTATTTGTCCAAAAAATCGTTGGTCATTTGTACGAAAAACGCAATATGTCAACAAAAAATGTACTAATATTATTAATCAAGATATCAAAAGAAAATAAAAAAAATTATTTGAGTTTATAATTTTGTGTTTTAAACTTAATTACTGATTCAACAGTTTTTCAGTAACAAAATCAGCAAAAAACAATATTTCTGAGAAGTATTATTTCCAGATTCGATAAAGATATTGTAACGAAAAAAATATTTATGTGCCTTTCCAAGCAGAAGTAAGGTTTTTCTAAAAAAATATACACAAAGGTTAGGTTTGTCTCTGTATCGCACCTTTAGTTCATTTGTTTAGAGCCATATTTAAAATTTGTAAGGTGTCAACATTGTAAATTAGCGTTTGTAAAACTTCAACATTGTATATTGGTTTCATTAAAATGTTTCGTTTGTTTAATCAATTTTTGCCAATTGTCACGTTTCTTTTCATTATTTATTTTTCTAAAACTTGTTTTGTTTTATTCAATTTTTAGTCTTTCGGCAGTATGATTTGGACGTATTAATGTCGCAGTGGTGAAATAAAAACAGTTAATGTAAAATAGTAATGTAAAACCACCAGTTTTATAGAGTGCGTCAAGAAAGTAGAGTTAAAGAATGTTTAATATATGAATTTTATAGCAACATACATTCATCTTTTTATTTTGCTTTGATGTACCCTCGGTTTAGGTGAGTGGGGTATTTAAATTTCACACTTTTGCTTTGGCTAGTGGCTGTTTTATACACAGAACTTTTGGAATTAGTAATCTAAAAAAAGAATTATAAGTTAAGTTAAGTTAAGTCAAAGTTTATTTCTAGAAAACCTAAGCATAATAATTACTAGTAGCTAACCGAATATGGTCGAAACACATCACAAATAAATTAAACTAAACAAGATCTAATAGAAGTGACCCAAAGGATTGTCAAGAATAAGCTCTAAAAAGGGCCACTACCTAGCATATTTTTAAATATTTTTAGCGAATTAGCTGTAACTTGTTGCTCTTTTAGAGAGTTTTATTTTAAAACAACGCTTCTGTTAAAAAATAATTTTCTGGCGTCTATTATACTTTTGTGCACTTTTAGTTTAAAAGCATGTCTTTTTGTATTATTACAAGTGAAATAGAAAAAATCATTGGGATTGATGTTGGTTTTCGAATTTATTATTTTAAAACACTCTCAAAGATCAAAAATATAACGTCGTTTAGTTAGTTTTTGTATTTTTAAAAACTTTAATCTGTCCTCGTAATTAATGTACGTTAAATTACAGCTTTTAAAATTCCTTCTAGTGAAGTGTCGTTGCACACTTTAATAAACACAATATTTATATAATAAATACAACATTTTTCACCGAGATAGAAAAAATCATATTGTTGGAGCTGTTTTGATTCTATCTAAAAGTGAACTTAATGCGACACAATTTGTTTTAGTTAAAAATACAACAACGTTGAAGTTATAATCGATTTTGAACCTAAAAAAAGTCTAAAAATTTGAGTTGTTTGTCTCTATAGTAAGCCTTTTTTTATAGCTGAAGCGGGCCGGGGATGGATATTCCATATTGCCGCCTAATACCCTATATCAGCACTGTTGTTGATGTAGGGTTTTATTCAAGGCCCCACTCCTATCAGGGGATTTTATGAAGCAGATGTGACTTTTACATTTTTGTATGAGAATAATATATAATAATAATAGGGAAAAGGAAATAACAAAAAAAATTGTAAACTAAAGGCCGGTTCACACCGGGATGACAGTGGATAGTGGATAGTTGATAGTTGATAGTGGATAGTTGATAGTGGATAATACGTTCACACCGGAATCGCCTCGGATAGTGGATAGTTGATAGTGGATAGCGGATAACCGTTCACACCGGAGTAAAATAACCTCCGATAGTTGATACTGGATAGTTGATGGTGGATAGTACGTTCACCCGGGAATTGCCTTGGATAGTGGATGGTTGATAGTTGATAGTGGATAGTGGATAACCGTTCACACCGGAGTAAAATAACCTCCGATAGTTGATAGTGGATAGTTGATAGTGGATAACCGTTCACACCGGAATTACCTCGAATAGCGGATAGTGGATAGTTGATAGTGGATAGTGGATAAGGCCAGTTGCTGCATGCAACAACTTTGTACTGCTGGCAAGCCAAATTAAAGATATTTTTTCTTTTGTTTTTTGCTTAAATCGTGCTTTTTCTTGATTTTACAAAAATATTTTTATAAATTTCGATTGTTTAAAGTAAAATATTTTTTAAAGTATTTTCTGAAATTGTTTTTTTTTTGAAATTCAATTGATTTCTTCAAAACCAATGGTTTTGAAAAAGGTTACGAAAATCTACAAGGTACTTCTTTAATTTATGCATTGGGTAGGGGTTAAAAATCTATATATAAATAGACGTAATGTCTGTGTGTGTGTGTGTGTGTGTGTGTGTGTGTGTGTGTGTGTGTGTGTGTGTGTGTGTGTGTGTGTGTGTGTGTGTGTGTGTGTGTGTGTGTGTGTGTGTGTGTGTGTGTGTGTGTGTGTGTGTGTGTGTGTGTGCGTGTGTGTGTGTGTGTGTGTGTTTGTGTGTGCGTGTGCGTGCGTGCGTGTGTGTGTGTATGTATGTCAGTGTGTTCCCTAATTCCTCCCTAACCACCCAACGGATTAAGGTGAATGAGGTAGAATCGTTGGAAAGCTTACACCCCAGGGAATGTCGTAAAAGGGTTGAAATTTGGAAACAACTTACATGGACATTTTTATACTAAACAACTCGTTTTCACCAAAGGGATTTTGGTATGGATTTTGGATCCATACCAAAATGGATTTTGGAACTTTAAAAAATTTTTGTCCAGGAATTGGCGCAAACTTATTAGTAAGAATAATTTGACAATGTAAAGCCAGAATATCATGTTTTTTGGAAAAAAATGAACATGAACATCTTTCTGCTGGACAACGTTTTGTTTTACTAAAGAAGGGAATTACCGTGCTCACCAACCACAAATGGGATTGGGCTAAATGAGATATCATTGAAAAACCTACGGTTTAGAGAATGTCATAAAAGGGTTGAAATTTAGAAAAAAATTGCATGGACCATTATAGCCTGGACAACACATTTTCACTAAAAGAGAAACCTATAGATTTTAAAAATCCAAAATTTTTTTGTCTTTGAATTGGCTCAAACTTATTGATAAGAATAATTAGCCAATGTAAAAGCAAAATGTTGTGTTTTTTTAGTTAGATTAACATGAACATCTTAATGTTGAACAACGTTTTTTCACTAAAATAGGAACGACCTTCCTACCCAACTAGAAAGAAAATTGGGCTAAATGAGACATCATTGCAAAGCTTACAGGCTGGGGAATGTCATTAAGGGGTTGAAATTAGAAAAAAACATTGCATGAACACCTTTTGGTTGGACAACACATTTTCACAAAATTAGGGCACTATGGACTTTGAAAGTTGAAAAAAAAATTATCTTCAAATTGGCTCAAAATTATTGGTAAGAGTCATTAGCCATTGTAAAGCCAGAATATCATGTTTTTTGGAAAAAATGAACATGAACATCTTTCTGCTGTATGTTTTATTTGTTGTAGCCAAATATTTCCGTAACAACAATTTATGGGGAAAAAATTTCCACCGCCGAAGAATTATTCTTGAGGGAAAAATTCGGCGACAAAATTTTTCCCGATTTTTTCGTTTTTCTCGTTTAACTGCAAACGCTAGCAAAATAGTACACAAGCGCAAACATTCTTGGAACAAAATTTTTTTTGGTTTTGTCTAAAATTGTTTGTAATAAGTAAATAATATTTTTTATAATAAAGATTTGAATGAAATTTTTGATTTTCTTCGTAAATTAATTTTTAGAATGCTTATTAGTGATGTTCCTACCTTCCAATATAAAGCTCCGGAGCTCCGGCCATTCAGAGCGAAGGAAGATCCGGAGCTCCAATGATCCCCCTTTTAAATAAGCAATTTGACGCTTTAGCTTGAAATGCATTTTAAATTACTCTATTTCTATTTGTAGGACTATTTTTACTGATTAAAATAAGTTTTGGAAAAAATTTAATTTCCAAAAAAATTTTGACAAAATAATATATTGCATCCCTTCTTAATTATTCATGAAATTAGTACAAAAAAAGCGGAGCTCCGCAGCTCCTGACCTCAGGAATAATTGCAATTTTTAACGCACAGTCAGTCAATGTATCATTTCGACTTATTCTGTCGTATATTTTTATTAACAAAATAATCTGAGTGCTAATTTTTCGAGTGAGAGAACCTGTTTTAGTAAGTTTGCAAAAAAACAGTATTTTATTAGTATTTTATAAATATTTTAGTATTCGAATACTCCAAAATATTTGATACTTTTAAAAAAATTGAATACAATACAAATAAAATACCGACCTTTTAAAAAAAGTATCGATATTTTAAATAAATATTTACCCCTAAAAAAGTAGTATTTTTTAGTATTTAAATACTAATTAAATATACAAGTAGCCCGTGCCAGCCATACGGCTGACAAATAAATTTTCCCGCATTTTTTATATTCATTTACTAATATTTTTTTAAAATTCAACCCTTGTATGCCATTCCCGTCACTGTATACTTTACAGTGACACCTCAATTACCCACTCTAATTTTAGTCGGGGAGAAGGGTCTTTCCCTCTTTTGGTGAAAAAATGTTGTCCAGCATAAAAATGTCCGTGTTATTTATTTACTAATTTCAACCACCTTATGATGCTCCCTGAACTATAAGGCTTCCCATAATATCCCATTTATCCTAATTTAGTTGAGGAGGAAGTTTTTTCATCTTTGGTAAAAATATGTTGTCCAATATAAAGATGTCCATGTTATTTTTTTAAAATTTTAACCCATTTATGACATTCTCCAGACTGTAAACTTTGCAATGATACCTCATTTAGCCCGTTTTACGTTATACGTTTTGTGGTTGAGGAGAAGAGTCCTGCCTTTTGGTGAAAATGCGTTGTCCAGCATAAAATGCGTTGTCCTTGTTATTTATTTTTTGAAAATTTCAAGCCTTTTATGACATTCTCCGAACCGTAAATTTTTAATGGTATCTCATTTAGCCCAATCTCATTTGTGGTTGGTGAGCACGGTAATTCCATACTTTAGTAACAAAAACGTTGTCCAGCAGAAAGATGTTCATGTGCATTTTTTCCAAAAAACATGATATTCTGGCTTTAAATTGTCAAATTATTCTTACTAATAAGTTTAAGCCAATTCCTGGACAAAAAATTTTTAAAGTTCCAAAATCCATTTCGGTATGGATCCAAAATCCATACCAAAATCCCTTTAGTGAAAACGAGTTGTTTAGTATAAAGATGTCCATGTAAGTTGTTTCAAAATTTCAACCCTCTTACGACATTTCCTGGGGTATAAGCTTTCCAACGATACCTCATTCACCTTAATCCGTTGGGTGGTTAGGGAGGAATTAGGAAACACACTGACACACACACACACACACACACACACACACACACACACACACACACACACACACACACACACACACACACACACACACACACACACACACACACACACACACACACACACACACACACACACACACACACACACACACACACACACACACACACACACACACACACACACACACACACACACACACACACACACACACACACACACACACACACACACACACACACACACACACACACACACACACACACACACACACACACACACACACACACAGACATTACGTCTATTTATATATAGATTTTTAACCCCTACCCAATACATAAATTAAAGAAGTACCTTGTAGATTTTCGTAACCTTTTTCAAAACCAATTGGTTTTGATGAAACCAACTGAATTTCAAAAAAAAACAATTTCAGAAAATACTTAAAAAATATTTTACTTTAAACAATCGAAATTTATAAAAATATTTTTGTAAAATCAAGAAAAAGCACGATTTAAGCAAAAACAAAAGAAAACATATCTTTAATTTGGCTTGCCAGCAGTACAAAGTTGTTGCATGCAGCAACTCGCCTTACCCACTATCCACTATCGCCTATCCGAGGTAATTCCGGTGTGAACGGTTATCCACTATGAACTATCCACTATCAACTATCGGAGGTTATTTTACTCCGGTGTGAACGGTTATCCACTATCCACTATCAACTATCGACTATCCACTATCCAAGGCAATTCCGGTGTGAATGTACTATCCACTATCAACTATCCACTATCAACTATCAACTATCAACTATCCACTATCTGAGGCAATTCAGGTGTGAACGTACTATCCACTATCAACTATCCACTATCCACTGTCATCCCAGTGTGAACCGGCCTTTACTATCTCACACCAGTTCCCTAGGTCTGCGTTTAGCAAGAATGCACCCTACCGTGGAAGAACTTATCTTTTGGTGGCCAATCATTGTTGAAAAGATAAGCTTAGACGTCCAAACTATAGTAGAATCGAACATCAAAATATATTTGATTTATAAAGAGACGTTTCAGACAACTCTCCAGAATCACTTGTTTTTTTAGGAGATTACAATCTTCTTGGCGTTGAATGGTGCAGTAACCCCATTTTGTCAAACAACCAGAATGAAGGAGAATGGTTCACTTTCTTTCTTGAGCTCGGTTTACGCGATACAGTAATAGGGCTTGTAATTGTCTGGGCTAACGACCCGGAAATTACCACAGAAACTAAAATTATGCCGAGATTTTCAACTTCCGACCATAATTCAGTTCATTTTAAAACTAAGTACGATTATAACTTTGTTTGCGAAAGAAATCAGTAAGTTAAGTGCGGGTTCCTTGCTTCTCAAACAGTGACTATGAATCATTAACGTTATTCTTAATGTCAGTAGATTGGGATAATCTTTTTTTCTGTTTTTTCGCACGGTCAAAAAATATTGGCAGTGTTTTAAAGATATTCTATTTGAAGGAATTCGTATGCGCTTAAAAAAATTGCTAAAAATTCTTCGCATAAGAAAATACCAATAACAATTACAAAGCTGCAACCTAAAAAATAAAGAAAGTGGCGTAATTATAAATATAGCAAAAATAAAACGGAGTATAAAAAGATTTGCAAAGAATACAAACAATTAGTAAAAAGCTATAATTTAAGTTTAGAAGAAAGGATCCAAAAGTCAAATAACTTTTACTTACCTTTTAACTTTTACTTAAATAACCTTTACTAATAAATTTTACTATTTTGTTAACAATAAAATTAAAAGTAAAAAGAATATCCCACCATTAGTTAAAAACGTCGGTTCCTATATAACTAACGATGAAGAAAAAGCTTAAGCTTTTGCAATATACATTACATCTGTGTTCACTGAGAACGACGGCAAATTTTCTGAATTTAACGTAGAAAAAATTGGTGTTTTAGAACATGATATGTCATTTACGGTCAAAAACGCACTAAGCCATTAAAAAACGTCCAAGTAAACTTTCCACTTTCTTAAAATAGTTAGTAAGTTTTTACGAACAAAACTACTAATTATTCCTTGGAGAGGAACATTCAAAAAATTTGTAGATTTTTTGCTAATTTAAGTAGTTAATTAAATATATGAAAAATTTACCACTGAAATTAGTAGATTATATGGTTTTACCAAACAGTTTAGTAGATTGTTTTTCTAAGTAATCAGTAACAATTTCCTGCTTTTTTTAATGAATCAATGAAAATTTTGTTTTTCCGACGTTTTACTAGAATTCTTGCCATCTCAAACCAATAAAATATAAATTATATTGCGGTTTAAAAAGGTTCATGCTATGAGCATGTTGTTGGGATCATGAAGTTATAATAAACAGCCAGCAAAATTACCCGTGTTTTTGTACTAAAAATGTGGACAATCTAGGAGATACTCTCACACCTTAGTGTTTTACAAATGATCCCCTGACCTTGATAACCTGAATTTGCAAATTAAAAATAATATTCACATAATAATACATCAAAATAATAAAATAAGAAGCATAAAACAAATAATTTTAAATCGTATTGTAATAAAAAAAATGAACTGTAATTGCAGCATTTCCACCACCACTAAAAAGTGGCTTTTCAAATGAGAAAGATAATACAGATTAGCAAAAACTAAAGGCTTGTTGCCAAAACCAATTAGAAATCTGTAACCAAATGTTTAGCTTATATGCGTCTATAAACCCATTTGGCCGATGGTAAGTAAAACATTTTAAAGTTTCGTCGCAAATCTATATAGTTTTTGCTCATACAATAACGATTTGTATTGAAAGCATTTTTAAAATTTCAAATTAAGATAATTTACGTTTTATATCAATTTCAGCTATTTTGCAATTGATTGTCAGAAAGCAATTAAGCATTATGAAATAATTTTAAAAAACACATACACTTTTTGTTGATTTTGAACTTTTTGATTTAATGCTGTCTACAGGTTCAAATCCTTCTGCTATAGTTGTTTTCTTTTTTTTTGATATATCTTCTTCTTCTAAAATTTATAAAAAACAGTGATTTTAAACTCATTAATTTTTAAAAAAAATTACTAAAACCAAAAATATATAATAAAAAAATAAGTTACTTAGAACAAACTACTTGAAAAAAAAATTCCATTTAAATGGGACCTGGTCCAATTTAAATAGGACCTTTTGACTTTTGGTCCTATTTAAATGGGACCTATATAAATAAGATCCCATTAAATTGGGTCATATTTATGGTTGAGTTATATCTGGCTGACGCTGAAAATTAGAATGCAGACATGAGGGGAACAATTAAAATTGTGCGGTAATGACTTTTCTTTTTAAAACAAATAAGAACGCAGAATTTTTTTTAATTCCACCTTTTTTACAAAATATACTAGAATTAACCATTTTTAGCCCTTTAAAAATTTGCATTTGAGTTTTAAATTAAGTAAGTTGATAAATAATTATTAAAATACGGGTTTTGATCTTTATTATTAAACCGATTTCGTTAAAAATTTTGAATGGCTTTGTTGTTAAATATCCGATTCAATACTGCAATTTTCGCGGTCAGCTAGATTTTATTTGCCTATAAATGAGATTCCATTTAAATGGGACCTTTAAATAAAAAAAATTACAACTATTTGGTACAGTATATTTTTTATGAGTCTGATGATTTATCAAAAAACCTAACAAAACTACTGAAATTAAACAAGATCGTACTCTGATGTATTAAATGCCTTTTTTCACCTTTGTTTTTGCGATTCCCTTGATTTTACAATTCGTTTTTTTTGCAAATATTTGTAGTTATTTGTCACTAAATGTTATGCACATTTTTAATGTTTAAATTTTGTCTTCCCTCCTTGGAGCTATTTATGTAATCCTTATAATCATAATCATAACATAATCACTCGATGACCTCTATTTAGGTTGCTGTAAAACATATGAAAATTCTGGGATGCCATTTTTAAAATTTTTTACTCAAGTTTATTCATTGTAAACTCTGTAGTATAATTATTTTTAAAAGCCGAAAATTTCAGGATGATAAACTGTTAACCACTAAAACTTTTGTTTTTTGGAAATTAATTTTTACTGAACCTAATAGAAAAATATATAGCATTTTGTATTGTAATTAAATAAACGCTCCTTCCACTTATTTGCATAGTTCGCGTCTGCAAGGCGCGGAATTTTTTAGTGTAGTTATGTTGTTTTAAAATTTGGAACTTTTTGGACCTTTGCATATCCAACATTTTAACTGTTGGTCGGGACTCCCTATTCAGATATTTTGACTTACATATTCTCCCACTCATTTCAAAAGCTTTATATTTTAATATTTAAAACTAAGTTGTCGTGATATCGGCTTACCGCTTTCTTCTCGACGTTTTTTAATAATAAAAAATAAAGTAAATGCGATAGCAACAAGAAGCCCTGCACCCACAAAACTGCTTATAAGAGCAATTGGTAAAATCCAATTATTAGAATCAAAATCCGCCGTTGTTGTTGTGAAAATATTTTGAGTATTTGTCGTGACGTTTATCTAAAAAAACGAAAAAAAAGTTACTTATTTGGTATAAAGCTTTCGTGTGGTGTGTGCTTGTTGCTGTGTTGTGGTTTTGTTTTGTGGTTTTGTCTTTTTTTGTTTGTGTGCTGTGTTTGTGTGGTGTGTTCGTGGTTTATGGTTGTGGTGGGGGGGAGGTGGGAGAGTGTAGTATAGTTTTATTTTGGATTATTTTAATTGTGTTGGTTTGTTGTGTGGTTGCTTTTTTGTTGTTTTATTTTTTAAGTTGTGTTTGTTTTTTTTGTTTTGATATGTTTAAAAGAATGTATTTTTATTTTATTATATTATAGTTTATCTTTATTGTTTTGTTGTTTTTGTTTATTTTTTGTTATTTCTATTTTTGTTGCTTTTTGTATTTTTTTTATTTGTTTTGTTTGTTATTGATTTGGGAGTTGCGGTCTTTGCTTATTTTTGGTTTTGGCCATGTTGCTGGCACTAGGGGGAGATAGAATGTTTGTTGTTCTTTATTTTTTTTGGTTTTTTTGTAGTTTTTCATTTATAGAATCTTTATTGGTTAAGTTGTTTTGCTATTTGATTGATTTTTTTTATGTTTGTCTTTCTTTTGTCTTTATTTTTTTGACAGGACACATTGCAACTTGTGGCACTAAGTGCCCATCTAGAGGGGTACTTATGTGTGTTTAGTAAATTGGATTTCATAGATCACATAACTCGCACTTGGGCGCCTATGCGGCATAGTACACTATGTACAGTGTGGTAAAATATACGGTTAGGAAATGGAAAGGCTCAAGTTACTCAGCACAAACTGCCCAACCAAATACTACTTATAACAATATGGAAAAATAATCAATATTATCACACTGTAGCGTGTTTCAGTCGGGACTTGATCCAAAGACCTTTAGTAAACAAGACCTATATTCTGCCACTGCGCCACAACCTTACCAAAACTAAATTTTTATTTAAAAGTTAGCGTTTTAATGGATTATCAATGTCGTTTCTAATTGTCTGTAGGCGTATAAGGAATAATATGGAAGCTCACAAAACCAGTAAAGCGACAGTTTATATCTAAGGTAAGCCGGTTATATAGACAATAAATTAAAAAATACAATTGTTGGTGAATATATTACAACTCTATAAAATCATTACTATTATTTTTGGCAATTTTAATGATTTCATGTTATTATTTGAGAAATTAGTTCGACTGTCTTAGATATTTTTATTATAAATAAAATAGTTTCTAAAGGAGGTAAACGAAACTTGTAAAAACTATCAAATATTAAATCAACTAATTTAAATTAAAGTTAAATTAAATTACTTAAATTAAATTAAAGCTCTTGTTTGTTTTGCAAATGTCAATTTAGTAGTTTGTAAAAGTATGTTTGTCATGTAATAAAAAATTAAAAACTATTGTTTCCATTGAGGCTATAATAGCGTTTTATTAGGCCAATCTTTTTTTTATTTCTGATAAATAAAAAAAATTGTTTTGAACAAAACTGGAAAAGGTCAGATATATGGACTATATTTGTAATAAAAAACAAACATTTTATGTATAGTACGAGCTAGAGAATATATAGTATGGACTAGTTCGGAATAAGCGTCTTTTACTGTACGAGAGAGGGTACAAAAAGAAAAAAATAAAATTTTAAAAAATCTTGCTTTCTTAGTTTTTTAAGTTTAAACCTATGCTTCATAAAAATTGCTACACGATGATATGTTTCACCACGTTGAAGTGCTGTAATATATCAGTTTGTGCTAAATAAATTTTTGTTTTTTAATTAAACGTCACAATAGTTTAAAATCACCACTAAACTAGTATTTTTCTGAACAGTGATTTCGAATTAGTAAAAATAAACATAAAATTTGTTCTTTTAAACTAATTTTAAACCTACATACGTTTTTTTGTTGTTTTGCTTGTAACACTATTCAAAATTTAAAAATCAATTTTAAAAAGTCCATTCCAAACTTTTAAATTAAGCATTTTCTGTAATTGAAACATTAAAAAACTGGAAACCAAGCGCACCAAGAGCGCCATACCTACGAAGCGACAAAAAACTAAAAATCCCCAAAAACTACTTTTGCTTTTGCAATATTTAAAAAATATTTAAGAAATTTTGAAGAGAAGGGGTCGAGATTTTGAACCAATAAATATTTGAAATATTTTAAACCGTAAAATGTACTAGTCGTTCGCTGTTTCTCAATTTTCCCTCTACATATGATTGGCGCTAGTAGTTAATGTACCCTCTTCCTAACACTAAAAATCCCTTATTCCGAACTAGTCTATATAGGTACCATTCATAAATGGAACATTTTTGTTCTAGCAGAATAACTATTTCCACTATCCTTAAGAATATATCCTTGGATTTTTAAAATATTTACACACAGTGCATGATGCACAATGAATTAAAACAAAAAATAGACGTTTACACTTACGAACAATGCATAATGCATTATGTACAATGCGTTATTAAATTTGGAGCGGCGCTTAATCTTTGTGCTAGAGTAGCGCGCTTACAAAATGACGTTTGTATTTTTTCTACAAAGTACGTACGTTTAGAATTCTTCTTTTGCAAAATTAAATTCACGCGAAACAATTCATAAATAGCTTTAAATAGACGATTTTTCTTTTCATTACACATAACACTTAAAACAGATTTTTGTGTTTAGCAAAATTTTTAACTTAATTTCATGTCAAATAAATGAAGAAAAAACAAATTTGTGGCTCTCTTTAACTTCCCAGTTCAATTGTCATTATTTCTTTTACCCCAATAGACTAGTTCTGAATAAACTTCTTTTACTGTACGAGAGAGGATACAAAAAGAAAAAAAATTAAAAAAAATCGTAATTTTCTTAGTTTCTTTAGTTTAAACATCAGGTTGTGCTACATAAATTTTGGTTTTTTAATTAACATCGCGTCTGTTAGAGTATGTTGGGATGTGGGAAATAGGGAAGATGTGGTTGTTGGTTTTCTTCTTGTTTTTTTTTTTTGGTGTGTGGTAAAAGAAAGAATTCAATTGAGGTTTGAGAGTTGGAATGAGAATGGAAAGGGGGGACGCGAGCGGGCGGTCTGACACGACGGAGAAAAAAAATGGTTTGCTTTCAGGTGCATTGTGTGGAAGGGTACCGTAGTAGGTGGACCGGGCCTACGTAAAAAAAGTTTGGGATAGTGCAATAAAACGTGAATAAAAACAATTCGATCTAAGGGGCCTCAGAGCGGGGAAGTCAAATGCAAAGGACTTTTTTGCGTGGGGTAAAAAACGCTCGCCAGGGGAGGAAAAAGCTCTCCGTTGGTTTTTTATTGGAAAAACTGGAATAAATTTTTAAAAACTTTGAGCCTGGGTTAATAGTTTTGTTCCTTTTAACGAGTAAAAACCAGTATTTTTAGTTACAATACACCAAGAATGAGCTACTTTCTTATTTTTTTATTTTGTAACTTTTTTACTTTTGATCACGTCTTTTTTATTTTTATTTCACGTCATTAGCTTATTGTACAGATTTCTCATATTTTTAAAAGTTGAAAAATGTGTGTTTTATTATAAGTAACCTATTGTTTGTACAAAAGGTACAAAACTTTAATATTTTGGACAATGTTCTAAAACAGATTAAGTCTGAAAACATGTTTGAGACCTGAAGTGGATGTATTGACACCTTCCACAAAAACTATAAAAAAACACAAAGTATAACACAATCTTACATTGCTGACTGTGCAAAAAATACTGTAATTAATATAATTTTTAATGTAAAAGAGCGGCAAAAAACAAGATAAAAAGGAACACTTAAAAAGACCAAAAATTTGTTTAAGATAAAACAATTAAAAAAAGAATTTAGAAGACTAGTACAAAAAATCAACAGTTTTTTTAGTGCAATTCTTCTGGGAATTTTTTTCTTGATGAGATACAAAACGCCTACTTTAGCCATATTTTTTTATTTTTACACGTAAATCTTAGTTAAATTTTTAAAACACACATTTTTTACAGTCAATGTTATGTCACCATTAAAAAGGCACTGTTACAAACCAAACTTCTATGTTGCCCACAACACATTACTTCTGTTTTACTCAACTGATCAAGCTGAAATTTAAAAATGCCGTAGCCTCGTAGATAGCACTCTAAATAAGCAGGAGCACTCTAAATATCAAATTTGCATTAGATAATTTGTGACATTGCTTCTTCAAAAACCTCAGTAATTTAGTTCTCCTTTAAAATAATTTGAATTAAGTATGGTCAGTGAGCAATGTAATTGTGTGCTATACATAACATTATACAGTCCTGGTCTCGTGTAAAGCCCATTTCAAACGATTTATCGTTCGGAACGTTTTTCGAACGATTTGCCGTTCGACCACCATCGACACAGCGTTTGAAAGAAAAAAGTGCGCAAGGCTGAAAAATGTTAGTCGCGTATTTTCTATACACAGGGCGCGCTGATTTGCGGCCGTTATTAAAACACACGAGTGGAAAAGATTATTGCCGCACATTAAGTTATTGTAAGTGTGTAAAAAAATTGTAATTATGTTTTAAATAAAATATGCTTATATTTATATCACAGATGTTTTTTTCTTTGGCAAAATTCATTTAGAATATGTTTACTAAAATACAAAGGCTAATATAACAATAAATTGTAATATAACAATAAATTTATTTGAGCTCTGCAAGATGTAACATCTCAAATGAAAAAAAAAGTGTTTAATTGAAATTGTAGACGTCTAATACTTTGGTTCCCTAAAAAAAATCTGCCTTCGAAAGGTCCATATATGGGCTGGAATTTCTTGGTTTGGTGCAACACCGATTTGTATATTTAGCGGTAAGCAGCGCATGGACTCCGCCCTTTTTTCGCGCATAAGGGAAGAAACTTTAGTTCCTTTTTTACGATAAAACGAGCTGTATTCTGGAATTTTGAAGTTTTGGGCAGAAAAAATGACTATTAATCAGTGTAGAAAATATATTCGTCATGTATACAATTTTATTCCAAAAGTTATAGAGTGCAAAGGGCAAAGGCAAAGTTATAGAGTGCAAAGGGCTACTGGGATGTAATTTTTTTTTAAATTTTAACCTTTGAATTATATTTTATATTTAGTGTTATATTTTGTGTTTTGGTACATCAGTGTGTATTGCCTTTGCATTTAAGTAAACATATTCTAAATGAATTTTGCCAAAGAAAAAAAAACATCTGCGATATAAATAAGCATATTTTATTTAAAACATAATTACATTTTTTTAACACGCTTATAATAACTTAATGTGCGGTAATAATGTTTTCCACTCCCGTGTTTTATTAACGGCCGCAAATCAGCGCGCCCTGTGTATAGGAAATATGCGACTAACATTTTTCAGCCTTGCGCGCTTTTTTCTTCCAAATGCTGTGTCGATGGTCAAACGGCAAATCGTTTGAAAAACGTTCCGAACGATGAATCGTTTGAAATGGGCTTTACACGAGACCAGGAATGTAAATATCATTGAAAGGTAGCCAGCCTGCCATTTGGCAGGGCCGAAAACAGCTTAAAGTCGCTACCATAGCTTAAATGACGGCTTAATTTATTCGATTTATTCATGATAATGACTGCTGCAAAAATTTGTTTTTTACAGCTATTTTGTTTTTGTACCTAAAAATCACCACCATTTTTTTATTTAAAAAAAATAAACAAACCGTTGTAAGTGTTGTTGTTGGTGGTCCTATTGTTTTTATCGCGGGTGAGGATGGTATTAATGTTCCAGATGTGGTTGGCGTTGTGGATAATATTGATGATTTTGTGGTTGTTAATGCTGCTACTGTAAAATTTGACGTCGGGGCTATTGTTGACATTTTTGGGGACGTTGTTTTAAAAATATTAGCTAAAGAAGTTGTTGGTGGAAGTGTACTAGGAATTGTTGTTGTTGTTGCTATTTGAGGATTTATTGTTGAAGTTTTTGTAGGCGTTGTAGTAGAAATTATAAAAGGGTTTGTTGTGGTTGTAGTTGATATTGAAAGAGTTTTTGTTGTGAGTGCTGTTGTAGGAATTATTTTAGTAGTTTTTGTTGTGAGTGCTGTTGTAGGAATTATTTTAGTAGTTTTTGTTGTGAGTGCTGTTGTAGGAATTATTTTAGTAGTTTTTGTTGTAGGATTTATTGTTGCTTTAAGAGTGGTTGTGGGAATTAAAAAAGTTGTTTTAGGAATTTTTGTAGGAACTGTTTTAGAAAATATTGTAGTAGTTGCAGTTTTAAAATTTAATGTAAAATTTGCTGCAGAAGATGTTATATTAGCTATTTTAAGAATTTTTGTTATTGTAAAAGATTTTGTTTCGGTTGTTGTTGTGGGATTTATTCCAAGTGTTGTTAAATGAATTTTTGTAGGAGATATTGTAGTAATAATTACTGATGGTTTTGTTGGCTGTGAATTTATTGTCATTGTTCCAATATTTGGTAGTGTTGGATACTTTGTTGTTGTTATAGGTGGCGATAATGTATATGCGACACGTTTTGACGTTTTTTGGTTTGGTGCTAATATTGTAGGTTTCCCAATTATTGCTGTTGGTTGATACAAGAATGAGTTAAGATTATTAGCTAAAAATAAGTAAACAATACAATATTTTATTTTTCCTTTGCAAAAATTAATTTTGAAAATGTGGTGCAGATGCAAACTCTTTGTCTTCGATTTTGATGATTTTTTGTAAAAACTTTACCCCTGCCCCCATAGCCAACAAATATTTTTTTTATCCAAATATCTCTACTGCAGGAGATATGACCCCTCAAAATTTTTTTTCACAACTCCATACTTGAAAGATTGCTCAATGGGTATAAAAATTTGAGTACAAAATATTCACTCAAAGAAAACGGCTATTTTCTATTTTAACTTGATATCTTAATTGTTATAATTCGAGATATATTTCTCGGTTTATTACGTTTGCCGTACAAAAAATCCGTTATTTTTTTGCTAAAAGCAACAAACGACGGCAGTGATTTTATGAAGTTCGCTCAAACTTTTTTTCTTCACTGTTTCTTTTTTCTCACTTTTTTCTTGTGTTTTTATGGGAAACGCAATATCTCAATAAATACTGCACTAATTTTTAAATACAAAAAATTAAAACGTTCCTACTTGCAAAAAATTTAAATTAAAAACTTATAATTTTTACGACAATTTGATAAAACAACAAAAATTTCCAGTGCCTCCAACGCGTTGAAAATATCAATGAAGTCAGTAATACAAAAAATATATAATATAATAATAAAGGAAAAATATGTGACTTCATATATTGTTCAGACACATGGACTGCTCTAAATAGGGCGCGCGCTTATTAGGGCTATGGCGCGCCCTAATTAGATCTTCATCGATTTAAAAAAAAAGAGATTATATAAGTCTGTTTTACGCGACTGAGGTGTGATGGTTAAGTGGTAGTAATTTTTCCTACCACTGAGCAAGTGACAGGTTTGAGTCCCGTGGATGATAGATTTTTCAAATTTTTTTCTTTACAAAAAATAGGCTATTTTATTTTTTTGCTTTACTTAAAAATCTTATTTTTTGCTTTACTATTTTTCTTTTAATTTAACATAAGAAGCCCACCAAAAACAGTCGTTTATTTTTGTTCTTGTTTTTTGTAAATTTTTGAATTTTGTACATAACAATTGAGTGGTAGAAATTTTTAATTTATTTTTGTTTAAAACAAAAAGGTATGAAAAGTTTATTTTACTGAAAATTATGGTACGGCCTTAAAAAATTAGGGCTCTTTAATTAAATCGATTTTCTAAAAAAAAAACAACTGTTCTGGGGTGGTATGCTGAAGGTTTAATCTAAATTAAAGTTAATCTAAGATTAGCGATTGTCGACACACGGTAAACATACTAAGAGTATCGATTGAATAATCCAGGTTAACGAACTTAATCTGAGATTAAGACTTAATCTCGGATTAAATCGTCACTAACTCGAGATTAAATTATTAATTTATGCAAATTTTTAAACCACCTCCGGAGGTGGATTAAAAATTTGCGGGTTTTCCCGCTAATCTCGAATTAGTGGCGATTTAATCTGAGATTAAGTCTATTATCTCCGTTAACCTAGATTATTCAATCAATACTGTAAGTATGTTTACTGTGTGTCGACAATCGCTAATCTCAGATTAATTTTAAGTTGGATTATACCTTCAGCATACCACCCCGATGCTCCCTTATATTTTTTTAAATTAAGACTATTCGTATTTTATTTAATACACAAGTAAATCCTATCATTAAAAAAGGATAAGGTAAAAAGTATAAAGGCATATAAGGTATAGAAAGTATAAGGTATTTATTTATTTGTTTTCATAAAACTAACAATAAAAAAAGTAGTTTTCAGTTTTTGATTTATTGTTAAGCTTCATATCAAAAGGATCAACAATTAAAGAATTTTTTATGTTAGTTTTCTATTGTTATGGTGTACAAAATCAAATAATTTCCAAAAAACAAGAGCAAAAATAAACGACTTTTTTGTTGGAGGGCTACTTTTGTTAAATGATAAAAAAATAATAAAGCAAAAATAAGATTGACGATTTTTTGTATCATTCATGATATATTCATTTAAAAAAATATCTATCATTCATGGGACTGTAACCCGTCACTTGCTCAGTGTCAGGAAAAATCACTACCACTGAGCCATCACAGCTACGTTATAAGTCGCATAAAGCAGACTTGTACCATCGTTTTTTTTTGGAAATCGATGAAGGCTCCGATTAAGGCGCGCCATGGCCCTAAAAAGGACGCGCCCTAGAGCACAAACTTATTAGGGCGCGCCCTAATAAGAGCTATTACGGGCCCTAATAAGAGCCACTTTCAAAAACGAGACCCTAATTAGCACATCCGATTGCCCTAATAAGAGCGCGCTTTTAGTAGTGCGCGTCCTACTTATAGCAGTCAATGTATCTGAGCAATATATGAATTTACATATTTTTCTTTTATTATTATATTATATATTTTTGATAATACTACTGATTCAACCACGCACGCTACTTGCTCACACAAAAATTATAAGATCCGGGGTCGCATTCTGAAGAAACCCTTATATTTACCCCGATAAATCCATTTCAATCAAAATAAAAAAAAAAATAAATATTTATTGTAAATAAATAAACCTGCGGCATTAGGACAGAAAATGATTGCAATGAATTTTTTTAAATTTTTTTCTCGCGCCGCAAAACCACCTCGTGCAAAATAAAAAAATTTAATCAATGCGCGTATTTTATTTTTTATAAAATTAATCCTTCGGAAGAAAATATTTAACCACTTCTCGAGTTGGATAAATTCTTATTCTTAAAACAATAGAAAAAATTTAACCAGATTTTTACCTAGGTAAAATTGATTTTTACTCGCCTCACTAAGCACGTAAAAAAGTTACCTTGGGGTAACTTTTAACCGCGCGTCAGAATGCGACCACTGGTTAAGTTTGGAATGAAGTTTGCAATCATTTCCCAGAATTCTTTTTGGCTAAAAAATCTGTTTTTTTTTGTTAGGAAAACGCAATATCTTAACAAACAATGCACCAAACTTAACAATCAAATGAAAGTTGTTGCTTTAATTGAGTACATATTTGTTGGAATCATTTTTCAGAATTTTTTTTGCCTAAAAAATCTGTTTTTTTTGTTAGGAAAACACAATATCCTAACAAACAATGCACCAAACTCAACAATCAAATGAAAATTGTTGCTTTAATTGAGTACATATTTGTTGGAATCATTTTTCAGAATTTTTTTTGCCTAAAAAATCTGTCTTTTTTGTTAGGAAAACACAATATCCTAACAAACAATGCACCAAACTCAACAATCAAATGAAAGTTCTTACTTTAATTGAGTACATATTTGTCGAGGTTGTGGCGCAGTGGCAGAACGCACGTCCTGCATACTGAAGGTCCCTGGATCGAGTCCCGACTGAGAACCGCTACATTGTGATAATGTTAATATTTGTTAATATTGTTTATAATATTATTATCTGTTAATATTATGTAGTATTTAGTTACAAAGTTAGTGCTAAGGCCTTCGGCCTTGTTTATTTTGCTTTATGCAAAATAAATAAAAAAAACTTAAATGTTTGTATCCATTGACCAATCGATTTACCAGAATCACCAAAATATTTTTAATTTACCAAATCTAGTAAAATGCTGAAGATATTTGGTAAACAAATCGTGGGCTGATGGGGGTGTCAGAGGTAAATTTATCGCAATTAATATTAAAATTAAAGCCAAAAAATTTGATTCTGTGACACATTTTTGGCATATATAAGCTCAATTTTAAACAAATAATCCTTACATTTTTTGTTTCAGAGTCTCTTGAGTATATATATACGTAACTGAACGAAGACAATG
>JASAMX010011615.1:0-27185 GCA_030248175.1 Microlaimidae sp. YZB2_3 | reverse complement strand
CTTCAATATCATGCTCCGGAGCTCCAGTCATTTAAAGCAGAGGGAGCTCCGGACCTCCGGAGCTCCGCCTCTAAATCGGCGATTTGAAGCTTATTTAAGCTTGAAATACATTTTACACGACTATAGCTGTATTTGTGAGACTATTTTTATTATTTTAAATAAGTTTTGGAAAAAATTTAGTTTACAAAAAAATTTTGACAAAATAATTAATGTCATCACTTTAATTATTTACGAAATTAGTATAAAAATAGGGCGGAGCTCCGGGAGATGCTTTGGAGCTACTAAAAGCGGAGGTCCGCTCCGGAGCTCTGGGAAACATCACTAGTAAAAAGGGTATTTATTAATTATAAAAATAAATAATCATATTTTTTAAAATAAAATAAAAAAAATAAATAAGCATGAATTTTCTTTCACTCACATCTGCGACACTGTAAATTCCGCTTTTCACCAAAACGTCGTCCATTGCTTGGACCAGTTGGACTTTTAGCGATGGATCCATCCCTTTGCTGAGAATGCTGCAAACACAATCCACCGCCGCCTCTTGGGTGTCGCTGCGCTTTAATTAAAACTTTAATGTGGACTTACGTTTAGGTTGCGATTTAATATAAAAAATAACAACTAAAAAAGGTCGGGAGAAAAATAAAGCCCCAAAAAAAACTAAAAAATAAAATTTAAATAATAAACAGAGTTAAAGAAGCGTAGTAAAGCAAAAATAATGGAAGTTTAACAACCCGTTTCCGTGATTGTCTTTTCCTCGGTTACAACTGTGAAACCTTCGTAAGACTTATGCCGCATCATACATAATTCTTTTGCGCGAGTGGTGCCCAATGTGCGAGCAAATTAAAATGGTTAAAGCTATACGGTAGCAATATGCAAATTTTTTTCACGGATACAGTGTATTACGTAGAACATTTCATATTGCAAAATTTTGCATATTGCTACCGTACAGCTTTAAGCATTTCAATTCGCTCGCTCATTGGGCACTATTCGAGCACAAAAAATTATGTCTGACGAAAGTACAACTTAGGTCATGCGTAGGGTTTACCGCGGCAAGGTTTACATACGACATTTGTCATACGAAAATGCCATCACCGTAAGACTAAGGTTTTACCTTTGTCGTACGAAGGTTTCACGATTGTAACGAGGAAAAGGCCATTAAGGGAACGGGTTTTAACTCCCAATACCAAAAAATAAGTAAAGTAACACCTTTAGTAATTAATGCATCATTAATACTGAAATTTCTGTCCTTTTTTATGCTAAGGGCTACTTTCATAGAATTTTAAGGCACAATGTATATGGGACCTAATTGGGCGCAAAAGGGGCCCCTCCCCTAAAATTCTATTTAGTTACGGACGATTAAAAGTGGATAGGGTAAGTATTGGAGCGAAAACGGCACCAGTCGACCAGTGGGAGGGTGACCGCTTTGGAAAGGACCGCTGCCCATTTAGAATACGTCTTTGATTTAGTGAATTTTCATAAATTCCTGCCATAAAATCCTGGGTACCTTACATTCATAAACACCTAGTCTCTCATTTGGTTTTTTGACTTTTCGCACTACGATACCACACCCGAAAATGCTAAAAGTTTTATTCGTCGTTTCACTCTATAAATAAATTACTTAATAGTTTTCACTATTACAAACTTTTCCTTACTGTTATTAACAATAGTACCGCAACTGTGTGAATTAATACATTTTTGGTTGATTAATTTTAAAAGTTGTCATTTATTTTTTGGTTGATTAATTTTTTAAAGTATTCATTTATTTTATCCTAATCTGGTAAACGTATAATAGATATTTTTATTCCAAGAAAAATAGCCCCATATTGGCTTTCAAGCGTAAATTCAAAAGATATCCCCCAAACCAAAGGAATTATTGAAAAAATATTAGGCATTTCAATAATACGTAAGCTTTTAGATTATTTTAATACAAAAATAAAGAATTAATAAATACTTTAAGGTTACTTACTTCGACAGATTTAACTATTTCAGGAACAAAACGTTCGTTGGCAATCAGTCCAATATCTATCCACGACACAAAGCAGCCGATCACGTTGAGACAAAGGCTGATGATTTTTGAATTAACACCACTGAATTTTGTCTAAAACAATTATCTGTGCTAAGAATATAAAACATAATATAAACACACGACGCTCGTTTACATCTGAACCAATCTGACTCTTTCAAAAATTAATTCTAAAAAGATCCAGGCTTTTTTAAACTTTAGGTAAAAAAGTTTTAAAAATAGATACCACATACCAGTATAAAAATCCACGATTCTACCATTTCGGGAATAGAAACTTCTCTAAGGCGATCTTTTATCACAGTGTTCCTCTCTAACTCCTAAAAAGTTATATTGATGGTTTATTTGGATTTGTTTAACGTTTTGTAATACTTGAAATTAATACACAAAGCCGTCAAAATGTTGGAAATAGATGTTTTATTATTTGTTGTAGTATTTCAAGTTTTAAAAATACTACAACGGACTGTATCCAATCTGGATTAGTTTTCCCGACCCAAACTTTTCCATCTTAGGTTTTTTATTCCCTTGCTATGATAATTTTTTTTATTTGTAAATTAAAATTAATTTACGAGCATATTATGCACATCTGTAACATCATTATTATTACCATAAGTAAACATTACAACTTAAAGTTGCAGTTTCTTATTTTTTGCCAAAAGGAAGCAGTTGCTTGAGTTCAGTGGCGTGCCCAGGGGGGGGGGCGGGGGAGGGGGCGGCTGCTTTCCCCCCGAAATCCGGTGAAGCCGAATTTTTTTGTAAGGGGGGCTCTTACGTTTTTTTGAATTTTGGGAGAAATTTTTTTTTTTTAATTGAGTATAATTGATTACCTCAAGCATTAGTAAGTACTAAAAACGTCATAAAACGTTTTAATTAATCTAATTTACACGAATATAAGTTATAAAATTTTATTTCAATTATAATAAAAATTAATTATTACAAAATGTTATTTATCAGCACGAAAAATCTTTTGATGGAGGTTATCCTGATTTATACGCATTAACATTTTCTTGTATTTTACAAAGTATTTTCTAATATAAATGAAATGATCCGGTATAAGCAGACGCAAAAGTTGAATTAAAAAATGGCTTGTTTTTGCGTTTGTATTGCAATGAAATGTCGAATAGTTCGAATTTACACTATTATGTTATTTATCTGTAATTATGCGTTAAAATTACACAACGTCTGTTCTGTTCTTGTTTTTATTAGTCAATCGTATAAAAAGGACATTTAAAAGGTTTGAAATTTCACAAAGATAATTTTATATAATTTTAATAAACATTTTTGACATGAGCCTTTCTGACAAATGTCTTGTCACCAATTTAATTTTTTTTAAACTTATATCTTATATTTTGTAATATTTAGCACTTAAAATCGAATTTTCTAGTGTACTTTAGTGTTCTAATTTAAAAATTTTCTCCCCCGGGGGGCATTCTGCCCTCCGGACCCCCCTGACAAGGTTCTTCGCCCCTTGACCCCGTTGGGGAGCTCTCGCCCCCCAGACCATACATGGGCAAGTTGGTCCGGAGTGGGTGGGGTTAAACCCCAAATTAGGGGGGGGTTAAAATTCGAGAAACGCAAAATACCCATATCGGTTTTTTTTTCTGAAGTGCATTTTACCCATATCGTTTTTCGATTTTGAAGGAAAAAATAGGTAAAAAACGCTAATTTTATGTCAAAAAGCCTATTTTATTGCATTTTTGAGCTTTTTATTGCTTAAAACATTCATTTTGACCTCAAAACTTAAGTTTGGAGGCAGTTAGAAGTCATTTTAAAGATATTTTTTTCTTCATTTTTCCAAAATTGGGGGGGGTTAACTTTTTCTTCCCCCCACTTCTGAGTGGGGGGTTAAACCCCCCTTCTCAGAATTTGGGGGGTTAACCTCCCCAACCCCCCCCCCCGTGCCCATGTATGCCCCAGATCCCCCATTTCTGGGGGGCTGCCGCCCCCAGACCCCCCTTCAGAGTTAGTATTATTCCCTTCCCAGACCCTTCCTCCGAAATGAAATCCTGGGCACGCCACTGCTTGGGTTTTGATCTGAAAACAAAAATAATTTTGACGTTTCCTGTACATCCTTTTCGAAGTTCATTCCGGTTGCTTTGGAACATTTAAATGAAGAATCAAAACTAATCATTTTAAATTATTAACAACTGATTAATAATTAATCATAATTAATTTTTTTATTATTTTGTTATTAGTATAGCAATTTCTGCATTTTTTTCACTTTTTGGTAATAAAGATCTACTACAACAGATAATTCAAATTAGTCTCGACGACTGCTAGATTACTTGCAAAATAATTTAAAAAATTACGAAGGTACTTTTCCAAACAGAATTCTAAAAATTCTGAATACTTTAGGTTGTGATGTGATAAACTTTTTTTCACGAGAGTTTTTGTGCTAAATTTTATTTTGAATGTTATTACTTGTTTGGTGCGTTGGATATCTTTGTCTGCAACTTCGCTGTCCACAGCAAGCAGAAATCTCAGATAAAATTCTATCACATATATCTGTTCAATATTTTGTTCTATGTGCACCTGAAAATAAATAATAACATTAAACATGACAATTAACAAGATTTTAAAATTTTCCGTTAATTTTTTATAGCATTTTTCATAATATAGAAAAACATTGAAGGTGGGGGTAGAGGCATTGTTGACCGACCTTACTTAAAGCCTGTTTTGCGGGGGTTCAAAATTCAATAATCAGATTCTTACCAAGTGCATTTTACCCAGATCGTTTTTTGATTCTGAAAGAAAAACCGCAGTTTTAGGTTAAAAAATCTTTTGCATTTTTTATTGTTTAACACCCTGATTTTAATCTCAAATATTAAGTTTGAAACATTTAAAAAAACACCCACCAAAAACACTTCCTTTACGAAATTCAACCAGCGGTTTGGGAAATCCACCACGAAAACCAGCGCAAACAGCTGAGCGGATTTATTCCTTAGAAAAACGGGGGGCTCGACCTCCGGGCTATCGCCCCCCGCCAGCCTCTCCAGCCAATAAGCCATCAACCGCTTTAAAAGAAGCTGGTCTTCGGGGCCGGAGGAGGAGTAGGCGTTGCGGACGTAGTGCTCCAGGACTTGAAAACAAAGGAACTGGTGCTGAGTATCGCTAAAACAATGCGCAAAAATTAGATGTATCGACCAATGTCCCCAGCACAGGTGAGAGAGGAAGTGATAATGAATTAGGGCTCGTTAATACATGGAAAACGGGGAAAGAGGCATATCACCTGAAAGAAAACTGCCCATAGAATCAACCAACGGGGAGGGGGGGGGGGGTGCATGGGTGGGCAGCTTCCCGGATTTTTTTGTTTTTTTTGGGGGGGGGAGTGGGGGGGTACGTTGTCGTCAGCTAACTACGTCTTTCCTTCTGGAATGAGAAACCCCAACTTATATTGCAATTTATTAAACATGAATTAAACAGGGATCCGGGTTGGGTCGCCCTTGAGAAGAAGCAAAAGATGGTCTCCCTTCCACCAACCTCTCGGCACTCGAATTTAATTTCAAATTGTTATTAAAAGTTTAATGTTTATAAAATATTAAAAATAATTATTAATTACGAGCATCGGCCTAGCCAGGGGGGTCTAGGGGGTTTTTAGACCTCCCCCCTTTTTGGGTCGGCAAAGGGAAAAATTTGGGGTTAGACCCCCTTTTGGGTCGCCAAGGATAAAAATTTGGGGGTCTAGAACGGCCATTTTTTAAAAATTTTCTCGCGCTTCGCTCCGCTCAGCGCTCGATTGATTATATAGTTTCCACTTCCAAATTTGTGTTACTTTGTTTTGTAATCTTGGTATGACCACGCTGGACCCACCCAATTCTTAATGTTTTAATTTGTCTTCATTTCCAAATTTGTGTTACTTTGTTTTGTAATCTTAATACGACCACGCTGGATCCCTCTTCAGATTGTTATAATATAGTTGTATTAAAAATTTAAAGAATAGAAGAAGTAATTTTAAAAACATTTTTACGCATTTTGCATTGCTCAGCTGCAATTCAATGTACTCATTTTTAAGTTTTTAGGTTTTTACTTTTAGGTTTTGGAAATCGAAAATTTTAAGGTATCAAATTGTTTGTAAAAAATTTTTTTTTTGTTTTTTTTTGACTTATTTTTATTGAATAATAGGAAAATAATAAATATGTGACATAAACAAGGCAATAAACACTCCGCGCAAAGCGCGGAAAATTTTTTTAGCCCTTTTATAACGTTTGGGATTTGGACCCCCCCCCCTCCTTCGGAAATTTTGTTCAGGGCTGGACCCCCCCCTTTTCCGAAATCCTGGCTACGCCCTTGATTGCGAGTTAAGTATTATCTATTATATTAAAAATTACCTAACTTTGTGTTTCATCAAACTTTGAGCGCATGACTTCCATCCGTCTCGGTCCTTTGTTAGAGAGTCAAAATAAGCCAAAACCTGCAAGCAAAAAATTTTTAAAAGTCGATTTCGAAAACATGGTAGAGAAAACACTTCCCTAAAAATTAGTTTTGCTTAATCGAAAGCATACACCTTTCTGGGAAAACACTATTACGTTGGAGTTGACTGTTACTAGGGTATATGCAAAGAAGTTATAGCGGGAGTCTGCCATGGGTAATTCAAAACTTAAAAAATAAAATCTTAATTTTGACATGTATAACCATGTAGAATAATGGTAATTCCTCAGAGACGTTTTTGAGGCTTTTTTCGCTTACAAAATTTTCTGTGCACTCACTACAGCTTTTTTACGATTTTTAGTGCATGAGAACAAGGAAATTGCATAACAAAACGGCTGCGCAAGAAAACCAAAAGGAGGTGGATTTTGGCTAATATTTGCTTTAAGTTTTTGCGTAAGTTTGGTTTCACAAGTCTACCGCCGGAAATTCTCCTAGGCTATAATATTTTTGCATGTTTTTGCGTTGCGTATTCGGTATAGGAATTAAACAAAAACCTGCACACAAAAGCCAAATCAACGAAATTTTTTAAACACACTCTTTCTGAAATTTCTGTTGTACCCAGGTCTATCCATACCAGGGACGTAACCAGGGGGCGGGACGTACCAGATAGTAAAATTTGGGGGTTTTCAGAGGCTAAAAATTCAAAATTTTCTAGTGCTTCGCTAATCGCTCGGCACCAAACATTAAAATAATTCTACCACAATTAACCCCCAAAAGGCAAAAAAATTTCCGCTTCGCTTCGCTCAGCGACCACTTTCTATAGTATACATACATATATCTCGCTATTTATCTTGCCTAATGCTAATGTTATTTCAAAGTTAGTACAATATTCTTATAAGTAATAAGTAGTACACAGAAAGCAAAACAAACAATCATATTGATTGATTTATGTACATCCCCCCTCCTAAATTTTCCAGCCGCCTATAGCATTGGCTCGGATTTTTTTTCATATAGGTAGGTACCCTAAAAAACATGAAGTCGAGCGAGATGCTGCTCATGTGCTTTGGTTTACAATGTGGGTGGGTCTGAAAGGTCTCTAAATTCTTTTTTGTAAAATCCAGGCTCTGCCAAAGTGTGTTAATGTAATTTTTAACTAAGAAAACATGTTTTTACCGCTACAAACACTAGATAATACGTTATTAGGCCAAAAACAGTGCATTATACAGCTTTATCTGCATTTATCCCTGCTTTTTTGACGTTTTTAAAAATTAAGGGAAGCTCCACCCCCCCCCTTAAAATTTTGGGGGCGGGGGCGGACCCCCCCTTCCCCCGAAAATTTTTTGTACTACAATCCGCAACCCCAAAATGAAACCCTGGGTACGTCCCTGACCCATACTAAACTGTTATATTGTCGCAAAAGGCGGAATTTTCGGAAAAAGAAAGACTATTTTTTCAAAGCTTTTAAAAAGAATTCTTACTTCCAAAAAATTTATTTCGTGGAAAAAAAGCTAATGCTTACTTTAGCTTGGTCCTGAGCATCGGCAGACAGAAGCGTGGAAAACGCTGTCTCCCCTTCGATCGTCATTATTTGATTTAAACACCGGGATATAATCGTCGTCAACTAGCGTCCCATTTGAAAAAAATAATAATAATTCTGCCGTTTAAGTTTAAATAATTCAAAGAGTAAGTTTAATTTTTGCGGCATATAATACTTTCACGACCGCGGAAGCTTCATATCAGCACTGGCCCATTTCACAATTCACGTTATATCTATATAATTACGATTGACCGCTTATGCTGTATCATACGCTGTTTTGTAAAGCGGGCAAAAGAAAAAATGATTACGATAATTGCCAATTGAAAAAGTCCAATTTCCTAAAAATTCAAAGCCACCGGTGTCGTGGGATCTCTTTTTCCCCCGGAAAGACTATCCCGGTAAAAAACCGGGATAGTTTTCCCCCTGGAAAAACTATTCCACTAAAACACCGGTTAATTTCCCCCCCCCGGTAAATCCTTTCCTCCCGGAAAAACAATCCCGCATAAAAACCGAGATATTCTTTCCCCCTTTTTTTATATTGTTGTTCGTTTGTAATGAATTTTAGCCTGATTTTAAGGCCTTGCTTAGGCTGCTTAGGGAAACTAAGGTTTAAAATGGTTAAGGTAGTTCATGGGTTTTATCTCAATAATTTTATGAATTTATAAAACTATCATGATAACAAAATAACCATTTTAATTTAATGATTGTTTTTGAAGAATGCGCAAAATTAATATTATAATCTTTATGCAAATTTATTTTGAAGGGGGGAAAGAATATACCAGTAAAAACTTTCCCCTTGATTATAGCGCTAAAATAGAAAATTACAAACGAAATTCAAATGGTGAGTAAGCATGTTTTAATGGAATTTATTACACGAAAATTGGTATTTGAACTAATAAAAGTACAAGCTATTCAAATTATTTTAAAAAATTCAAAGTTTAAATGATTTTTAAATTAAAAAGCATGGGAGAAAATTTATCCCGGTATATTCTTTCCCCGGGGGAAAGAATTTCCGAGGAGGGAAAGAATATACCGGGGGGAATTTTTAGGGGGAAAGAATTATTCCTTGACACCGGCACTTTGGAATTATTCAAAAACATACAATAAATAAAAAATTTTTACTTACTTTTTACGAATGTTATGAAGTTTCATTCATGACGTTCATCATGTTTTATTTTGAATTTAATCTTATTGGTCTGTTTCTGAAGATTGCTACAATGTACGTGTGCCCTCAATACTGTGTACCAAAAATTTTTTATTTAACTATCCATCAAGCTTATTTAAGTTGAACTATCCATCAAGCTTATTAAAGTTGCAGTTTTGCGTGCAGATTAAACAAAATGTTCGCAATTTTTGTTTGGACTGTTTTTATAGTCATTTTGTCTTATATTTCAATGAGTTTTTCGTGAAAACCTTACCCCTGTCCCTGTCCTCAATAACCCTAGCCACAAAATGTTTTTCGTCAACACAACTATTAATACTCCTCAGGAGATAATATTATAGGTGGGTAGAGGGGGGGTTGAAGGGGGAGGAGGGGATTGGGGGATTATACCCCCAAAAATCCCAATTATAGCCGACACCCCCCCCCCCCCTCAAAAATTGGGGTACCCCGGACACCATACATGTGCACAGTGGGGAGGGGGGGTGGGGGGTTAACCTTTCCCCCAAATTCTGAGAAGGAGGGTTTAACGAATCTAAATACCCAAATGCCTTCTCAGAATTTGGGGGGTTAACCCCCCCGTGCCCATCTATGGTTTAACCCCCCACTCTTCCCAGACTAACTTGCCCATATATGCCGGACACCCTCCCTAAAAAAAAAATTGGGGAGTCCCAGTACTAAAAACGGTAAAAATCGAGTATTTGAGGTATAACAATCTAAAGAGGGGGTCTATCGTGGTCTTATCAAGATTACAAATCAAAGTAACACAAATTTGGAAGTGAAGACCAATTAAAACATTAATGGGGTGGGTCCAGCGTGGTCACACCAAGATAACAAAACAAACTAACACAAATTTGGAAGTGGAGACTATATAAATTAATCGAGCGCTGAGCGGAGCGAAGCGCGAGAAAATTTTTAAAAAATGGCCCTTTTAGAACCAAAAATTTTTATCCTTGGCGACCCAAATAGGGGGGTCTAACCCCAAATTTTTCCATTTGCCGACCCAGAAGGGGGCCTAGACCCCCTTGCTATGCCCATGCTCAATGGCAACCTAAGCTACAAGTGATTTACTCATTTGTACTCATAAACAGTTGTAAAAATAGGTAGTCAATGACAAATTTAGGTAAGCTTTCCTAGTAGGGTAATGCATTTAATTTCGGCACTTTTCCCAATTGGGCATTTTTGATTTCGGACTATATCTTTCGTAATCCTGGACGGAATACGACGTTTGATAGCTCAAATGAGAGCTAATTATATGTAAATAACTGTCGTGAGCTTTTTATTTGTTATGTTATGATATTTTTATGTGAAATTATGTGATTTATAAAAAATAAATTTGTTACTCGTTTTTAGAACATGGGCATTTCATGATTACGCAATAAATTGGTTTAAAAATTAAACTGTCCTGGTAAAATTTAGTCTATTTTCCGAATTTTTAGTCACCGTGGTTCTACGTTGCGTCTGTGGTGAGCAATCGTTATAAAATAAAATAGTGTTATTTCGGCACCCATATGCTGTAGGTAAAAACGGATTAAATTAAGTGGTCGGGTGTTAAATTGTAGTTGTAAATAGTTAAAAGACAACGTTGAAATGTGCAGGGGTCATAGCACTGCACTTAAACTCGATTAAGAGGGTCCTTTTAAAAGGTGCCGAAATTAAATGCACTTTTTTCCCAAATTTTGCTCATTTTGATACCATTTAGCATTTTAGCTGTAACTTTTTGCCAGTTACACGTTGAACAACAAGTAGAAGCTTAAATGAAAGAAAACTGTCTGAAGATAATGATAGGCTTTTAAATTTTTGAAAATGATGATTTTTTTACTGAGAAACAATCGATTGTTTGTAAAGTGTCGAAATTAAATGCACATATTTAATTTCGGCAATTTTCCATTTTTTTAAAACTGATTTAATTAAGTAAAAAAAATACTTTCGTACAGAGAAACTTTTGTGACGCAACGCAGTATCGTGAAAGCTTCAAAATGAGCTATCAAACATGAAAATCGGGCCATACAGTAAAAAGTTACATCGGAAAACCAAAAAAGTGCCGAAATTAAATGCACTACCCTAACGCACGTTGTCGAATTGATGAGGTGCTGCACAATGTATAGTTGCGATGCGATTTCACCGATTAATTCATCATACAAAAATAAATAACTTTTTTTAGTTTAGTTTTATTTAAAAGATGTCTTTTTTATTTTTTTTTTGTATTTTACAAACTATTAATATTAGTTTCAGTTTAATTCAGCGCTCTGTGCAAATTTACCTATTTACCGCAGCTTGAACTTAACTTTTTTATATCAAAAACAAGTAATATTTCGCATTAAAAACAATTAAAAAATCTAAATTGCTTTAAGGCCGTGTTTTGTTAAAGATAAACGTTAAAAATAATAAGATTTGTTAGCTACACATTTTTAACGTTATAATGATAAAAGCAAAAGGTGTTCGAACTTTTTTGTTTTTAAAATGATTTTATTTTCTTTGTTTTTTTATTTTATATCAATGGAAATACTCTGTACTGTATCGCCAACATTCAGAAATACATAATATTACTAAATATTTCGCGAATTAAAACAATTTTATTTCTTAAATCCAGAAACTACTACAAAAAATTATTTGAGATATAAACGACAAACAAAACAAAAACACAACATTAAAATATATATAATCACTATTAAAACCAAATTTACGTCATCATTTTTTTTAAAATTTATTCTGACTAATTTTTCGTTAAAAGCTAGGATTTATTAGCCAAGAAGAAAAATATCAGTGAATACATCATTTTGCAAAAGTTTGCATACTGCGCACCAGCACTATTAAAAAGCAGAGAAGTGGATACAGTCCCCGCTCATGTGTACAATAAATTCTTTTATTTTATTCTAAAAGAAACCATGAGTATGCCAATTTATTGAGCTTTATAAAAAGGGCCAATTTATTTTTGATTTAAAAGTACTGCACAGTTTACGTTGAATGTTTATGTGTCACAAGGCAGTAGAACGGTTGGTCGATTCTGGGTTGAGGGAGGGGGTACGTACAGTACAGTACAATACACGAAACCCACGTCTTTTGGGGGCCAAAAAATACTTTTTAGCATTCCAACATAGCATGGCAATAATCTTTGGGGATAACTCCTCCCTTTATAGAGCAAAAAAAAGGAGAATATATTTATTTTCCACCTTGGCATTACGCACGAGGCATTTGGCAATATTTTGGCTAAGACCCAAAATTTTTCTACCTTTTCTACCCAAAATCTAAAGACTGTCCTAGTTCCACCATCCCTAGTAGGCTTACGTTACGTACCACCTAATTTTATTGATTTGACCAATAAAGCTTAAAAATTTTAAAAAAATATATGGCCAGTTATTTATCATCATTGCTTGGTTGTTCTTTTTAAAATCATATTATATTTCATTTCAACACGATGAATGGAGGATGGTGGATAACCTGTAGATCATTACCAAACAGTAGTTACCCGTGCCGAGAATTTGGCAATCGGGCGATCAATTTTAAGCTAGGAAAAAACCATCGAAGTCAGGTCACGAAGTTCTTCAGTCCTGCTTGTTAGGTCACGAAGTCTTGATTTTATCAAGTGCCACCGGCTCTCATGGGTGGGGCCACCAATATGACGCCATCTCCTCGCACAAATATCATCGGAATTTGGCGCTTGGTCTGTTTATAAATTTCCTCATAAGTCTCTTCATCGATTTCTACTGTTGTGACGGTCTCTTCCGCTTCGCTGAGAATCATATTTAAATGTTGGTCGTATGCCTAAAATCAACTTATATTTAAATAATTAACTTAAATTAACTTATATTATTATTTAGATGTTTTTAAAAAATGATAAATTTATTTTAGGTGCAGTGTTCAAATTAGGCAATAAAAAATTATTTTAAGTAATCTTGTCAATAAAAATGGCTAGGTTATGCAATGGCTTTGTTTTCCAAACAAAATTTTCTATAAAAATAACTAATAGTATTACCCTATAAAAAGAACAATTATTAAAGTTATTATGGTTTACAACTGTTTTGCTTTGGACACCGGCCCAGGACCCCACCTGACCCCCCTCTAGATTTCAAAATTTCGCACCCCGGGTCGACCCTCGACCCCCCTAAAAAGCTAGGGGGTGTCCAGTGCAGACCCCCCTGGGACCCTCCTCCTAGAATTCAAAATTCGATTTACCCCGGGTAATTACCCCCCCCTCTCAGCTTCCCCGACCGTTCTCACCTATGGTGGCGTAGCCAGGGGGGGCGGGGGTGGAGCGGCGGATTTTTTCGTAAGGGGGGACCCGTTTTTTAATTTTGGGAGAAAAATTTTTTTCTTTATATATATATTCAGAAACATTTCTGATGCGTTCCAAAAGCATAAAAATACCCAAAAAACTGAAACTTTTCCCGCTTCGCGGGAAGTGTACATTTATCATTTTGATAGTTTTTTTTAAATTTCGATGGATTGTACCATTCAATACATAGCTTAGGCATGTGCCTTTGCCTCAGATATTGAATGGCAATACTACATAGATGTTAAAACTCATATATTATAAGATATGTAGGTTTGATAATGGCTGTTTTAAACCCCTTAACAACGGTTTTTACACTTGTGTGGTTGTCCACCTTTCCACCATGGTAAAACGTGCGTGGCATTTGTATATATTTTTTTTACTTTTCAAATATTGAGTTATAAAAATTTAATAAAAATCTTAGTGCATTCTAAAATCATAAATTAATTAATATAAAAACTTTTCCCGTTACACGGGAAGCTTAGGTTTATATATGTATACAGTAAAATTAATATTATCAGTAATATTTTTTGTTATTATAACTTTACTATACTCATTCGCAAAATTTAAAGACATCAGAAAATTAATAGTTGTGTTATATACAATTTCATCGCCTGATAATTTTGAAGATCAGACATAATTGTGCAGAAATTCGGTAAAAAAACAAAAGTAAAATGTATGTTCACGCAAACACCAGGGGAAGATTTTTAAGTAGTTTTTAGTGCATATTTAACAAAAATTTCTGGGGGGACACGCCCCAGACCCGCCGGTCGATACTTCGCGTCGGCTGGTGCTGCTACGGGGCGCAAGCGGCGGCGCTGCGCGGACACTTTTGTGGCACTTTTTCTCTCAACAGACCGCCCTCCCCCGAAATAAAATCCTGGCTACGCCACTGGGCTACGGATATGCCATATAAAATTTGTTGAAGTCATAAAGCCAATTTGTTTCATTTTTCTTTGAAATTAAACTTTTTAGACGGAACATAAAAATATGACTTTATAAATCCATGTATCAGCTCTGTTGCTGACGGTATAGGGCTGTAGTCAATGGCTTCACCAGCGAAGCGGGGAAAATTTGTTTTTTTGACTTTTAAAATGCTTTTCGAAGGAATCACGAAAATTTTCTGTATTTATCAATATTAAAAAAAAATTCCCCTCTCAAAATCCGCCCCCTCCCCTGGGCATGCCACTGAATCGACTTACATGTAAACGTCCTCTAATCTCACGGTCATTCCGCAATTTGACATAAATTTTTTCATCTAAACTGAGTCGTATAAGATCAAGAGGTTCCTCAACGCTTGTTCCTAAAACCACCTAAAATAAAATAGATAACGTCACGTATATCATTATTGATATGGATCAATCAAACATGTGCATCGCTTCCCAGGAGGTTAAACTGGATCAGCGGGGAAGAACTTATAAAACGGAGGGAGGTCACGGGAAGAATTTATTTTAAGCTGGAGATGTGCGAAAAGGGAAAAAAGTTAAAAAAAAAGGTGAATTTAAGTAAAAATATGTCTAAAAAGGCTTAAATTTAGTTAAAATAGGTTAAAAACTGCAAAAATTTCAAAAAAATAGGTTAAAAATGGCGCATATGTTGTAGTAATTTTTTTTATTTTTGGGAGGAGAGGAGGTGCACCGAATAATAAAGCAGGAGGTCATTTTAAGACCGAGCACAGATCTGATAAATAATAAAAAATAGGTACAAATAATGATGCACATTGACGACAAAACTTAAACCTCAAAGTTTTAAGGCGTCAAAAACTTTGGATGGAATAAATAATGGAAAAAACTAATTATTAACAAACTAAACTGGCACACAAAAAATGTGAAATTCAGCGTATTGGACCTCGTTACAAATAAATAATTTCGTAAAAAATAAAAAAAATGTACGCACGATTTACACCACTCCCACCTATGAAAAACTCTACTCCAATTACCTCTGAAGTTCTTAAATAGAAATGGAACCTCTATCACTTTCCCTTTCCAGTTGGATTCTGTTCTCCAATTATTGGGCAAAATTTTTGCCATATATTTATTGTCAAAAACACGATTTTTTGTAAACGAAAAATAGTAAAAACATTATTTTTCCCCAAAATGTATTGGGGAGAGCGAATTTTTTTAAATGACCAATAATTTAAGTAAAACTCACTGGTTGCGTCGATTGGTCTCCACCTGCCTCTTGTTCAGCTACAGCAGCCATTGAAAAACAAACACAAACAGTTTCACGTTTACCTTATAATTATTGAATCCAAATAGAGTTGATATACCAATGTATGGTGCACGTGCTACAAGATGTATCAAATAGTCTTTTCTTAAAGCTATAAACAAAAAAAAAATAAATGCAGTGAGTAATATGGTGGATATGAATAATGAATATGAGAAGGATAAGGCCATTTTTTAGACCTTAGTGAAAACAGTGACGCGCCAGGAAAATTATAGTTTGGGGGACGGTATAGAGAGCATAAGTGGGCAGGGGGGTTAGGAGGTTATACCTTTCAAAAATTATAAAACTTCCACTACCCCCAACCCCATAGATGAAAACGATCGCACAAATTAGGGGTGTGAGTTTGAGTTTCAGAAATGGGCATTGCTGTTTATATCAACTTTTTATTTATTTTATTTAATGATCAGATAACAGAATTAATTTTATACTAAGCATAGTTTATGCATAGTTTAATTCATACTGTTTTTATCATTTCATTGTATTTTTTTTTCTTTTTTTTTATCAACAACATCAAATCTGCGACTTAATTGCCGCCAATATGAATTACAATTGTAACTAATTATCACTGAACATAGCTATCTGATATGACTTTAAAGGCTCAAAAAGAGCGCTTATTTAAGTCAGTTTTAAAACTTTTCTTGAATGCATCCAAAGAATCGACAGTTACTTGAGATGGGAGTAGATTGCTCCAAGGTGTAACCACCCTATTTGCAAAAGAAAATTTCCTTGCATTAATTCGGCAGTCTTCCATTGTCAATTTAAATGGATGACCACGGGTGGGCTGCAAGTTAAACTTAAAAAAATCATTGGCTTGCAAATTGTTTAAGCAATGTATAATTTTATAGCACTCATATAAATCAATTTTGTCTCTTCGATCTTTTAATCTTTCTAAACCTAGGTAATTCAGTCTATGTTTATAACCAACAGGTAACAACTTGCATTTATAAAACAAACATCTAGTGAAATTTTGTTGCACTTTTTCCAAAATGTTTATATCCTTTTGTAAATATGGGTTCCAAACTGCACTAGCATACTCCAGAATTGGTCTAACATAGGACTTATATGCTCTGAGAAAATTATTTCTAGAGTTTGAATTGAATGTTCTAAAAATTAGTGATGTCACTCTCATAGCTTTTTTTGCTGTGATTTCACAGTGTTTAGAGAATTTCATATCATGGGATATATAAACACCTAGGTCACGCACCAATTCTGTAGTTGCAAGTAGGTTATTAACAAGCTTATATTTACAAATTAACTCTTTGCTATGATTTCGAATATGAAGAACTTCACATTTGTGATTAGATAACTGCAATTGCCAGTCTTGTGACCAGCTCTGTATTCTATCTAAATCTTGCTGAAGTCTCAAGGTTTGAATGTGGTAATCTTTAGATGAAGATTTTACAAACAACTTTATATCATCTGCAAAGAGTCTAATTTGTGAGAACTTAACACAATCAACAATATCATTAATGTATACCAAAAATAAAAATGGACCTAAAACAGAACCCTGAGGAACTGAACTTTTTACATAAAATGATTTGGATACTGAGTAATTAATTACAACTTTAATTTCCCGCCTAACTAAAAATTCTTTTATCCATTTTAAAAATTTACCAGAAACACCATATTTTTCTAGCTTATATAACAATTTTTGATGTGACACGGTGTCAAAGGCCCTGGCAAAATCCAAGTACATGACATCAATTAAAAATTTATCTTTTAGTGCCTGCGTCCACTCATTAAAAGTTTCCAACAGCTGTACACTATTAATATGGGCCAGTGCATCATGATATGACGACTAAAGACAACCTTGTCAAAGTATTTAGGGAAAGGGTATGTTATGATATATGAAGGATTATTATTGTTATTGCTAAAATTGTTAACCCACTAAATGACATTTTAAAATCTAGGAAAGAGTTCCTAGGAGGCAGGTCAGACCACCTTGGCTTTTTAGGAGGGCTCGACCTGGGGTGGAAAATTTTGCAACCATGTTTAAAGCAAAATACTTTAAACCATACATGGGCAAGTTGGTAGGGAAGGGAGTAGGTCCCGACAGGATTGGGATTTTCAGATCCGGCTGGATTGGATCAAAAGTTGATCCAGCCGGATGGGATATTTTAACAGATCAGATCTGATGAATTGTAGCTTGAATATATGTGTAAATTATTTTTGTGTGAAATAGCTCTAACTTATTAATAATACTGGTATTTTAACATAAAATAGACCAAATAAATAAATGAAATACATAATAACATAAAATGTTTTGTTACTATACTGAGGGGTCTTCACAAACCCTTATTTACTTTTCACCTTAGTCTATTTTGTCACTTAATCTTGTTTGTGGGAGGTGCGATTCATCACTCATCAGCTTCTTAATATAATGAAAATATAACGAACCATCATAATTAAACCTTCTTATGTGTTTGAAAACTAACTAACAAGTTGCTGTTAAAATACTAATGGGCATACATGAACAAGGGGGGGGAGCGTGGGGTCCACCCCCCCCTAGCCTCGAAATTTCGGGGGCCCCCTAGAAAAATCCAGCCCCCCCCCTCTCCCCAAATTTTTGAATTTTTTACCCCTGACCCCCCTCTAGATTTTGAAATCTGACCCCCCCCATCTTTTTTCTCGAGAAAATTTTAAGCGCTAGTGGTATTTTTAAGGGTGTCCGGATGTTTTGTCTTTTACAATTCGTCTTTAAACATCTGGTCTTCTACATCTTGGGTACAGGTACTAAACGTGTACCAAAAATTGATTAGATTTCCACGCTACAAATACTAAATAAAAACATGTTTATAGGTCATATTTGACCTGAAGATCTCGTTTTTAAAACTTTAAAAAATGATTAAACACGATTTTTGATAATATAGGGAAAATTTAGGCAAAAAATGACAATATTTTGGGTACACAATTTTTATTGCTAAAAAAATTTTTAATAACCGCTAAATTAAAATAAAAACTTTGTTTTAACATTGCTGGAAGTCTGGAGAATCTAAAAATTTACATAAAAATTGTAAATTCGATAGTCACATGGACCACCAAAAATATGGACAACAAATTTTTTTTGTTTAAAAAGGTTATTTATGCTTATTTTTAATCAGATTTATTCTTTCTAAGCCTTAGCAAAGCCTTAAAATTAAGCTATGTATTATGAGGTATTTTTATTAAATTATCCCATTTTTTTAATCTTATTTTTTTTTTCACAACTGAATTCAATTTTGATACATTTTTAAGCGGTTGGTGTACAAAATTGGTGAAGACCAGAAAAAAAGTAAAAAAATTTTAGAATCACCAGACTCTCGGCAATCTAACAAATATTCATTCATAATGGTTAAAGCACTATTAAAAAAATTTTCTTAACAGCATATAATGTACCTTAAAAAAAGGTCATTTTTGGCTATAAAACACCATTTATTTTTTTAAAGGGTAGTTTAATTACTTTTTAATGCCCGAAATTAAGATCGCAAAGTCATAATTGACCTAGAAACATGTTTTTTATTGATGTTTGTTTGGTGGAATTCTCAAACCGATTTTTGGTACACGTTTGGTACAAGTTCCATACATGTACCAAAATACGATTTGACCGATTTAACAGTAAATACCAGTTTTAAAACAGTTTTATAACCTAAATAGAACACGTAGACCTCATTTTTGTGGTTATTTTTAAGATTTAAGCTATTGGTAAAAAGTTATGAGCCAATTTATACCCAAAAAGTGGCCTTTTTTAGCAAGTGCAATTTATGATGTTAAGAAAAAAAATTTGTAAACTATTGAACTAAATTAAATACCATGTTTTAACAATTCTAATAGTCTGAAGAACATAAAAAATTTCAAAAAAATTAAAAATTCAAAAGTCACATGGACCACCAAAAACATGGACAAGAAATTTTTTTTACTTTAAACCATACATGGGCAAGTTGGTCCGGAGTGGGGGGGTTAAACCCCGAATTAGGGGGGTTAAAATCCGAGAAACGCAAAATACCCATATCGTTTTTTTTTCTGGAGTGCATTTTACCTATATTGTTTTTCGATTTTGAAAGAAAAATAGGTAAAAACGCTAATTTTAGGTCAAAAAGCCCTTTTTATTGCATTTTTGAGCTTTTTATTGCTTAAAACATTCATTTTGACCTTAAAACTTAAGTTTGGAGGCAGTTAGAAGTCATTTTAAAGACATTTTTTTCTTCATTTTTCCAAAATTGGGGGGTTAACTTTTTCTCCTCCCCCCCCCCACTTCTGAGCGGGGGGGTTAAACCCCCCTTCTCAGAATTTGGGGGGGGGTTAACCCCCCCCATGCCAAGGGCGTAGCCAGGGGGGGGGGTTGTAGGGGTGGCAACCCCCCCCCTTTTGGGTTGGCGGAGGTAAAAATTTGGGGGTCCAAAGAGAACAATTTTAAAAAATTTCCTCGCGCTTCGCTCCGCTCAGCGCTCGACATTTATATACCTTTTTACAACATTTAAGTGATGTTTTTATTGAATTTCAAAGACAATTTTAGAAAATTTTTTCGTGCTATCGCACGATTTTTAATGTTATACCTTTTTAAACCGGAAATTTTTCAAGTTTAACTTAAAAAAACAATGCAAATAACAACAAAAAGAATCACCTAGCGCGAAGCGCAAAAATTTTTACCCTTTTTTAATGTCTTTTTTACGGTATTTTGAAAATTTGGCGTACAACCCCCTACAACCCCCCTTTTGAAAAATTTGTATGGAGTACAACCCCCCCCCCTTGCCGAAATCCTGGCTACGCCCCTGCCCCATGCCCATGTATGCTTTAAACGCTAATTTAAACTTAGTTTTTCACCGATTTATTGTTCCTAAGCCTAAGCAAAACCTAAAAATCAAACAAAATTGTAATATAACTGATTTTTTTAAATAAGTTGTTTTTCAAAAATTTTAATTTTTTCACAACTAAAATTTGGTGGGTATTTGAAAGGTTACTATAAAAAATTGGTACTTACGATGAAAAAAATAAAAGTATATTTGTAACTGCCAGACACTTGGTAATACAAGAAAATAATATTCATTTGATTAAAGGCTTAATAAAAAAAATTTCTTAATAACATAAATTATACATGCCAAAAAGGGCAATTTTCGGGTACAAATTCAGCAATTTTCGGCTCATAACTTTTTTCAGAAGCTCAAATCCGAAAAATAACCACAAAAATAAGGTCTACGTGTTTGATTTATGCTACAAAGATGTTTTACAATTTGTAATTTCTTTTGAATCGGTCAAATCGAATTTTGGTACACGTATGGAACGGTACGATTCCCATACGCGTCCCAAAATTCGATTTGACCGATTCTAAAGTAAAATACACCTATAAAACATCTTTCTACACTAAATCGAACACGCAGACTTCGTTTTAATGGTTATTTTTAAGATTTGGCCGTATCAAAAAGAGTTATGAACTTATTTATACCCAAAAAATGACCTTTTTCAGCAATTTATTCTGTTAATAAAAAAAATTGTAACCACACAAATTAAATTAAAAACTATGTTTTAACAATGCTGGAAGTATGAAGAACTTAAAAATTTTCAAAAAAATTAAAAATTCAAAAGTTACGTGGACCACCAAAAACATGGACAACAAAATTTTTTTGGCTTTAAACGTTAATTTAAACTTAGTTTTCACCGATTTTTTGTTCCTAAGCCTAAGCAAAACCTAAAAATCAAACAAATTTGTAATATAATTGATTTTTTTTAAAATAAGTTGTTTTTCAAAAATGTGAATTTTTTCACAACTAAAATTTTATGGGTATTTGAACGGTTATTATAAAAAATTGGTTGTTACCATGAAAAAAATAAAAGCATATTTGTAACTGCCAGACACTTGGTAATACGAAAAAAATAATATTAATTTGATTAAAGGCTTAATAAAAAATTTCTTAATAACATAAATTGTACATGCCAAAATAGGGCAATTTTTGGGTATAAATCGGCTTATAACTTCTAATCAAAAGCTCAAATCTCTTTTTTTTTTTTTTTTTTTTTTTTTTTTTTTTTGGTGTCCGTACATTACGCCGACGACAATTCGCCGACGACTATTTCGCCGACGACTTTTACGCCGACGATCATTTCACCCCCGGACCATTTGGCCGATGCGACGTTTCGCCGACGCAGTTGCAAAAAATGTTTCTAATTGCGTGAATATAACATTGAAACAAGAATTTTTACACGAAATTAGTAGATTATACGATTTTCTTTAGAAAACATATATTTTTGTTTATTTTAAAACTATTACACAATAAAATTATGACATTTAATTTTTGATCAAATCGCGATTGATAAAAAACTTATCTCTCTTCCATAAAAAGTTATTTTTATTTGTTTTAAAAAAGTTTTAATAAGAATTAATTAATTTTAATTTGCTAAACAAGCAGCCAATGTTATTTTCGATAAAATTGATTAATTTTATTATGATTTTATACTATTTTTTTATTGCGACATTTCGCCGACGCGTTTTAAAAAAAGCGTTTTAAAAAAATATTTTTTAATATCCAAAAAATGATTGATTTAAAAAAAAACAAAAGGGAATTAAGTAAATTATTATCCCTTTAAACCTATTTTTAATGTTTGTATAAATATTTTAAAATAGTGTTGGCACCATCCAGTTATCCAAAATTATCCTCCATGCCACCCAAAGATATAACTGCTTGGTCGCGCAGATCAAATTCTGGCAGATTTTGGTCGAAAAACTTCTCAAAAGCGCCTAAAGGCTGGTTCATACTTATGTAAAAACGTCCTTTGGACAAAGTCCAAAGGACAAACACAGCGTATAAACGTATGTAAAAACGTCCTTTGGACTTTGTCCAAAGGACGTTTTTACATAAGTATGAACCAGCCCTAAAACTTTCTATGGCGGAAAAATACGAGAGCTGTGTTTTTTTTTAAACTGAAAACAGTTGTAATCTTGAATTTAATGCGTTGTAAGGCCTTCCCGTTGAACTTTCCGCTGAATGTATTGGTGCAAGTGGAAAAATAATAACCAGTGCAAACGATACCTGGAAACTCGGTCTAAATTAATATAAGTTTATAAACACTATTTATGTTTCTACTGATGTTCCTTGGAGCACGGAGCTCTGAAGCTCGAGATTTCGAGCTCGAGATTCTATTTTTGTTGGTATTTTCATGAATAATTAAGTAATTCCATAAACTATTTTGTCAGGAAATTCTTGAAAATTAGATTTTTCACAACTATATAAACACAATTAAATTAGTCCTGAAAATGCAAGTAGGATAATTTCGAACATAATTAAGTTTAAGTAAAATTTAAATTGCCTATTTAAAGGGTGGAGCTTCAAGAGTTCCGGAAGGAGCTCCGCTTTAAATGGCCTTGGCTTCGATGCATGACACTGTGAAGTATAAACATCACTTTTTTTAATCTTTCAAAATCATACTCTGAACCTCCGGCCATTTAAAGCAGAAGCAGTGGAGCTTAAAAATCAGCCATTTAAAATTTTTTTTTAATTTCCATTTTAGGGCTATTTTATTGTTTTTAAAATGTGTTGAAAAAAATTAGTGTACAAAATGATTATGAAAAAATAATTGACGGCATTACTTATTAATCCTTCATGAAATAAGTACTAAAATAGGGCGAAGCTCCGCTTCAGAGCTCAACTCCGCGGTTCTGGAATTCGCAGTTTGGGGTAACTTTATAAACAAACACATACAGTAATATAACGGTTAATTTCGTTGCATGACAAAATAATTACACAAACATACACACGCAACAGTACACACATTAAACAAACCGCCAGAGTCGCAGAGTAATAGTTTTCGAAAAAGTATGCAAAAAAATATAGTGATGAGCAGTTTCGGTTCCGGGTTCACGATGTACCGGCTAAAATTTGGAACAATTTATTTTGCTAAATTTATTGCCTTGCAAATTTTGATTAATAAAAAAACTGTCAGCATTGCTTATTATGTTATTGTTTACCTCAAATGCGCCAAATTCAAAATTTTTTATCGACTTTTCAAGCATATGAACCCCCAGGTGCTCTACCTTTAAAAACCCGCAAAGCGCGAAGATACGCTCCTTCATTCTTGTGAAAAAGGCAGGAACAAAATACTGGGATTCTTGGAATTTTCGTCTTTTCCATTAGTGTAACTGACTTAATTTCGGCCACCTTTTTTATTTTTTTGGATAAGTTTTTTCTGGCTTTTCCAATCGACCCAAAATTTGGTCTAAAAATCAAACGATAACTATTTTTGATATTCCAGTACAATATTTTAAAATTTCTGTTATACTTAAAGATCAGTGGAGGTTTAAAGTTTTTTTTTATAGTTTTTTAAGGCGCGAGCCATTAACTTCGGTCACCTAGAAAAATCTGGCGATAACTATTGCCAAACTGAACAATAAACATTTTTAAAAGTGGCAAATTTATCCTTCAGTATTGTTCTTGGTACATATAACTTAATTTTTTCCGTTTGCAAACTTTAATAGTTACTAGCAAGACTTTAAATAATCATGTTAAAACATTAAAAAACAAATTTTAATAAAACTGTATTTTTTGTTGAATTTTTATTTTTGGCTTAAAAAACGCCAAAAGTCAAACGAGCAAAAAAAATCCTTTATAAATACGGTAGTATGATGATATTTAAAAACAGAAAAAACCTCAGATTCTTTCACCTAAATTTTAAGGTGGCCGAAATTAACGAAATCTTAAAATGCGCAGTTAGTTAAACGCGTTGCAAACTTATTTTGAAGAAAATATCAAAACATGAAAATTAACAACTTTGAGCCTTAAATAGAAGATATTTTAAGGTTATATTGTGCTTCGTTCTAAAATTGATGCAGTTTAAACACTAAGCAAAAATTAGGAAAATCACAAAAAATTCACTTTTTGTATGAAAATGTTGATAATGCGAATAACAAAAATAAAAAAACTTTTGCAAAAACACTTTATTCAACATTAATCCAGTTACTTTTGTGCTAGTTCTTTTTTGTTTTAAAAATAGGCCACTTTTTTAACACCCTAAATTAGTGGCCGAAATTAAGGCCTGGCCGTAATTATGTCAGATACCCTACGTCTTTCAACATCTCGTCTTCCGAAAGCTCGTCTTTTAAACATCTCGTCTTTGGATGTTTAAAAGAAGACGAGATATTTAAAAGACAAAGTTTTCGAAGACGAGTTGCGGAAGGGGAGATTTTGAAAGACGTAATGTAAAAGACGAAAGTTTTGCATATCAAAAACAAGTGGCAGAACTTCGCCTTGCTGATCTGCATGAATTGTGTAGCATTGTTTTAAAACAAAAACGACGCGGCGCGGAATGTTCCACTAGCAAACCTTAACATCAATAATAAAAAAAAATTGGAGTTATCATAAATAATTTATAAAAATTTTGAAAATTTTCAAAAAACTGTTACAATAGTTTGAAATTTTAAAATATCAAAAAATTTCATGAATTTTTTTAAAATTCTTATAAATTTTAAAAAACTTCCAATTTATTTTTAAATTTCAGATAATTTTTGAAGGTTCAAAAGCAATTAAAAATTTTTAAAACAAAATTCAAAAAATTCCAAAAGATTTTGAAAAATTTCTAAATTTTGACAAAAAATGTAAAAAAAAAACTTTTGTACCGGGATTTTGTTTGGACTTTTTGTCAAAGTAGTATCGAAAAATATTTTGGATAACCATCTTAGCCGAGTCCCAATTGCGTTTTTTTAATTGTGTTGAAATTGAATCATTGATTTGCCATAAAACACTGGATAAAACTTTTTAGTGAAATCTGACAGATTATACCCTGAGCTATTAGTTCCAAAAATTTTTATTTTGTTTTTGTAAAACACCATTGGTGAATATTGCCTACACTTCTCATCAACTGTGGAAATATTTTTGTGCATGGCATAATCTTGTAAAATATAAAAGATGTAATTTCTACAATTAATAAGTTAAACAAAGTATAACTGACGCAAACATGACTGTTTATAACCAGTTACATTGTTTTTATATGTGCCACAATGAATATGCAATAATATAGTGTCTGTGACTGATTAAAATTAGATAGGAGTTAATCATGAATAAAGTTGTGGCTGTGATGTAATTTATTTTGGGCGAATATTATGCAAATAAATATAAAAAATAAAAAAAATTTCAATATTTGATTTTGTTATTTTTTGACCTATATATATTTTACCCACAGATGATGTGTGTAAAATTTGTTCAAAAATGCTTTAAACCCAAAAAATTCAGATGAGTTTTCTAGTTAACAGTCCAGTTAATTTATAAAAAAGTTAAATTATTAGATAGAGTTGAATTGCAGCTCCACATTAATCTTATAATTATCGTTTGAATTAATATTATTATCGGTTGAATTTCGTTAACGGTGCGCTGTTAACGAAATATGCTCATCTGAAATTTTTTTCAGTCTTAATTTATTTTTAAACAAACTTTAGTTTATAAATATTAGCTTTATACTTCTACATATAAAACATTTTGAATTTTAAGCACGCCTAAAGCTTCAGTTAGAAAACGAAAACAAGATCCGAAAACTTTTATATGTGTTTGATGTGATTATTAAGTAGACAAAATTTATATATTTTATATCAAATAGTTAAATTTTGATAATGTTATAATTATCATTTAAATTTCGTTAACGGTGCGCCGTTAACGAAATATGCTTATCCTAAATTTTTTTCAGTCTTAATTTATTTTTAAACGAACTTTAGTTTCATAAATATAAGCTTTATACTTCTAAATATAAAACATCTTGAATTTTAAACACGTCTAAAGCTTCAGTCATAAAACGAAAACAAGATCCGAAAACTTTTATATGTGTTTAATTTGATTATTAAGTAGACAAAATTTAAATATTTTATTTCAAATAACAACAAAATTTAAATATTTTATTTCAAATACCAAACAAAAAATACATTACACGCATTAAACAAACGAACATCCTACTAATAAAGTACCCATTATTCAGGAATGAATAGTTTTGTTTTTTTTCAGCAAATAGTCAAACTTCTGCGCAAAAAAACAATTTCTCACGGCAATAGAATTATTGATAAAAATTTGTTTTAATTTGCTTTAATATTTAAAAAATTATAAAAACAAAAAGAAAGGTTTTTAAGAATAATTATTTCCTTTTTTTCTTTTAAATCAATCGTTTTTTTTTCATATATAAAATATCTAGATACCTTTTTTCAAAACGCGTCGGCGAAATGTCGCAGTGAAGAAAAAGCATGAAATCAGAATCAAATTAAATAATATTTTTGAAAATAATATTAAAAGCTTGTTTAGCAATTTCATATTAATCAATTTGTATTTAAACTTTTTTAAAACAAAGAAAAACAATTGTTTATATGAGTAACATAATTTTGTTATCAATCGCGATTCGATCAAAAATTAAATACTCTAATTTTATTGTGCAATACTTTTAAAATAAATAAAAATATAATGTTTTCTAAAAAAAATCATATAATCTACGAATTTCGTGTAAAAATTCTTGTTTTAAATTTATATTTATGTAATTAGAAATATTTTTTGCAATTGCGTCGGCGAAACGTCGCATCGGCCAAATAGTCCGGGGGTGAAGTGATCATCGGCGTAAAAGTCGTCGGCGAAATAGTCGTCGGCGAATTGTCGTCGGCGTAATGTAA
>JASAMX010011614.1:0-120289 GCA_030248175.1 Microlaimidae sp. YZB2_3 | reverse complement strand
TTAATTTCTTCTTTCTCTGATAATATTATTTGTATCTGTATTCAACGGAAAACTTTAAAATCTTAGGATTTTTCTCGGTAAAAACCTTTTTATAAAATTTTTGTAATTAATTTTTAACCAATTATTACCTATAAAATTTCGAATTCGACGTGTATATACAGAAATACCAATTAATTAAATTGCTAAAAAACTTTTAAATTTATGAAAAAGAACGACCGCGGTTCACCTTTACACAGATAATCTCTTCTTCTTCAGCCTCCATTTTTGTTTGCCAATTGGTTTTACACCAACTACGCCATTATGACAGTGTGCGGACATTGTAATGAACCTGTTATACCCGGAGAATCTCCTGTCGAAAATTGCGCCACCTGTCAAAATTTGTTTCATATCCTTTGCGTTGTACCAAAAGAGGAATTATTTTATCAACTTTGGGTACCGATCCCTTGCGGTCATTGCGTAAATCGAATTAAAGACATTTCAGTCGAGCTATCGAGCTTTAGAGCAGAAATTCATAATAAATTTTCTGCACTTGAAGATTGCTTTGATTCTATAAATGAATTCGTGGCAAGTGATATCAAAGGAGAGGAAGCTGATAAGACAAACAGTTGGCAAACCGCAACAGGAAAAAAAAAAGAAAAAACAAGGAAAATTTCTTTTAACAGAAAATTCACTAAGGGAAGTGATTGCTCCCATCATACGTGAAGAATATAAGCGGGAACAGAACGAAAAGTTTTTGGTTATTAAAAACCTCCCAGAAGTTTTTGATGAAAAGGCAGACAAGAAACAGGTAGAAGATCTAGTTAAATTTTTGTCTCCAGTTAACGCACCTCAGCCGCTTGAAATTTTTCGTATGGGACAAAGAAAAGATCCAAACCATTCCCGACTTTTAAAAGTCCGATTTGAAAGATCCGCACAAAAACAGTCAATTTTGAATGCATCTAAAACGCTTAAACAAAACAAAAAATACGAAAATGTATACATCCGGCCGTCTTTTACAAGATCTGAGCGTCAACAAATATCTGAACTTTATAAGGAAAAAGAAGAAAAAACACGAACGACTTGCGTGAGTCATTTTGTTAAACGCATCGGCAATTTTCCGGATAGTTGGATTGTGGTCCCAGCTTCAAACTCAGCTACAACTCGGCCCAATCGCAATCTGCATGGCGAAAAAGATCTCATTCGTAAACCAAAACGAGAAGGACTTCGTAGCAACAGTTTGACTGCAAATGATCACTAGGGGTGCGGCACAGGTCTCACTTGCTGTTACTTTAATGCACGCTCCTTAAAAAATAAACTAGACGAATATTACGCCTTACTAAATTCTGACTTTTACGATGTAATTATCATTGTGGAATCTTGGCTTGATAGTTCCATTTCAAACGCAATGTTAGGTCGCAACAACTATCAAGTGTTTCGTAAAGATAGGGCAGACGGTTATGGTGGGGTTTTGGTAGTAACAAAAAATTATCTAAAAATTGCAGTTATTGATATCTCTTTAGAATTTAGCATTATTGAAACAGTCGCTATGGACATTATTGGCAACAAAAATAAAAAAACTTAGATTAATTGCCCAGTATAGACCACCAAACCAACTTTTTGATAACGATTACCGTTATCTGGATCTACTTATAAAATTGAACCATTTATTATGTAAATCCCAACATCCCATAATTTTTGTCGGTGATTACAACATTTCTTCTATAGACTGGTCTGTACCTTACCCTACTAAAAAAAATGTATTAACTGAAACGTTTGTAGATTTTGTTGTGGAGTGTGGTCTCTATCAAAAGGTTGATTTTGTTACTCATGAAAAAGGTAATGTTTTAGATCTAATATTATGTTCATTAAATGATCTCATTGTAAATTTAATCGATAAACAACCGCTTTCAGACACATGTGATCATGTTGGGATTGAATTTATTGTAAATTTTACAGCTGAATTAACGAAAAACCGCCCTTTTGAAATTAAAAATTTTAAAAAAGGAAATTATAATGCCATAAAAAATTACTTAAGTAACATTGATTGGCGTACAATTTTTTCTAATTCTATAAATATTGATGATTTATATGAAAAGTTTTGTAATGTTAACAAATACTGCATTGAGAATTTTGTTCCCAATAGTTGTCGATGGAAAATTCAGTCTTACCAAGTGTCTGGAAAGAAGCCCTGGTTTCTCCTAGCTTTAAAAAGGGTTTGGCTTGTGAAAAAGAAAATTTTAGGCCTATAAGTCTTACTTGCATAACTGGAAAAACAATGGAAAGAATAGTTTATGATGACCTATTTAATTTTTTTCTCAAAAATGGTTTTATTTCTAAAAATCAGTTTGGTTTTATTAAGGGAAAGTCTGTGGGACTCCAATTATTGACAACAATTTGGGAATGGGTTCAAGCCATTGATCAAAAGCTGTGTGTTGATGCCATATATATCGATTTTGCTAAAGCTTTTGATAAGGTAAGCCATTCAAAATTAATTGCAAAGTTAAAATCTTATGGCATCAACTATGAGCCTTTGGCATGGCTTAAAGAATTTCTTTCTGGCAGGAAACAAAAAGTTATGGTTAATAACTCAATTTCTGACGAGGCTATTGTTACAAGCGGCGTCCCCCAGGGAATTGTGTTGGGGCCATTGTTATTCTTGGTTTATATTAATGATATATTTGAGAACATCGGAAACAAAGCAAGTGTCAAATTGTTCGCGGATGACGCGAAAATATATTTTACTTACAATCCAAATTCTGTTAATTTTAACCAATTTAAGGAATGTCTTGAAAAAGTTTGTCAGTGGACAGATGACTGGCAATTAAAAATAGCTAAAAATAAATGTAATACACTTACTTTGGGTCAATATAACCCTGAAAATATTTATCACTTAAATGATAAGTGTATTGATAATGTAAAATTTATAAAAGATCTAGGCATAACTATCTCAGATGACCTAAGGTTCTCCCGTCACTGCGCAGAGATCGCTGCAAAAGCTTTAAACCGTGTTTCGTTGATTTTTCGTACTTTTACTTCAAATAATATGGAAGTTATTCTAAAAGCTTTTAAAACATACGTACGTCCTTTAGTTGAATTTGAAAGTTATGTCTGGTCACCTTTTTTATTAAAAGATATATATTGTATTGAGCGGGTTCAAAAAGTTTTTACTCGGAGACTCTATGAACGTGCTTTTTTACCTCATGTAAATTATGTGACTAGGCTAAAAGAACTTAAACTTGATTTTTTAGAGGAAAGACGAATTCAAAATGATTTAGTTCTGACTTACAAATTTTTAAACAACCTAGTCAGTGTATAGATAAAGATCATTTTTTTACTATTTGTAATAGTGCAAAAACGCGAAACAATGGTTGCAAGTTAAAATTCAATAAGTTTAGGTTGGACATAAGCAAATATTTTTTTTCAAATCGCGTGATTCCTGTGTGGAATAAACTTTCAAAAGACGTTGTATTATTAAAAAGTCTAAATATTTTCTGTAAAAAATTAAAAACAATTAAATTTAAAGAATAATTTTTTCCCCTTCTAGCTTCATAAATCTGTAAGATTAATTTAAATTTGTCTTGTAATATTGTAAATTTTTACATGAATTTGCCTTGTAATATTGTAAGTTTTTTTATAGATTGGTGAGGCTCTGTGCTAATCTTTATAATAATTTACTTAATTCATTGTAATTTAACTGACATTATCAATTGTAAAATGTTTATATCTTTGTAATAATTTTGTTCCATGTCTCGTATTTGTATATTATTTACCTTGTATGTTAGCGTTATTTATATAACCAATACATTGTATTAATAAATAATAAAATATCCTTATTTTTATACAAAACACATTTTAAAAAAAACATATAACTGATAAAATGTATCACAAGATAAAAGGCATTATTATAATGTAACTTTGTCTGTTAAACTGTAACAAAACTATGCTACATTGTAAGACAATTTTTTTTGTTTTTACTATGTTTTATGACATATTTGTGTAAATTTACGTAAATGGTGTATTCGTGTTGCGTTTTTCTAATTCCTCAATTTTTTTAATGTTAGTGAATTGATTTCCTCTAAATGACATTATTGTTCATTTTCTTTTAAACCTAAGGCAGATATATAACACATTTTACATTTTAAATTTAAATGAACTGAATAGGGTATTAGGCGGCAATATGGAATATCCATCGCCGGCCCGCTTCAGCTATAAAAAAATATATATATTCACATATCTTTGGTCATGTCTCTGAAAACTTAAAAAGTATATTCTTATTGTTTTTTATCTTTTTGATTTAAAGTTATTATTGTACTGCCCATTAAAAATAAGGATTGTCGGTATTACAATAATTTAGATAACCTATTAATTCCGTGTTTTTGACAGCATAATCCAGTAATGTAAGGCTTTTTTAAATATACAAATTTTAATTTGATTGTTTTTAGATTATAATTGAACCATGGAGCCATGGTAAGCAAATTACTTTTTTCATGTCAATTAATACTCTGATAGATAATAAAATAATTTTACTTTAATAGTATCTAAGCAATTTTATTATTTTTCTGCTTTTTATTTTAATTTATGTGTTAAAATAATCAATACAAGACTAAATGCATTATTTATACTGACTCTTGTATTCTTTTTGTCACCGTATTTACATTACAAAATGAAATTATTCAAAACATCAAGAACAAGTAGGTTTTACATTATAAAATTTTTTTTCTGTTTTTTTCCTCCAAATAAACCGAATATGGGAACAGTAATTAAAAACATAAAATATAGTTTTTAAATGGGCAGGCAGTCCTCTATATGACCGGCTTTGGATTAGTCATTTTTTATTGGTAAAACCGAGTAGAAAAAATTGTCCGTGTTCTCAATTATTCCAAAATATTTTGATTTTTCTGATTTGTTAAAATTCATATTGCCGTTCAAAAACAAAAAAAACACAACAAAACGGAAAATTTTTTCCAGAAACCAAGTTTGAATTGCAGTTAAAAATTTGAATTGGATAATTCGTTGTATATTTGTATAAAACACAATTGCACATTTTGAGAATTTTGATTGCACTGTACTGCATTTCTAAGTGTGTTACATGGTTCATTTTGAAAATTTTTAACAATTATTAGTGTTTTAAAAGTCACTGCGACAAAGTTGGTAATAATATCATGGGTTGAAAAAAGAGGATGCGAAACAAAAAGTGGTGTGCTATAAGTCAATACAACAAAATTGGTTAAAAAATATCATGAGTTGGGTTACTAACTGCATTTAAAGGGCTGCTTTCTTTAAAATACCCAAAGAACAAAAAACCAAACGTTTGACTTTGAGTATTTTAATGTCATATTAGTTTGTTCTTCTTTTTTATATCAAAACGTCAAAAATATTTTAAAATCCACTAAAATTTTCTCTCAATTATTCAAAACCAGCTTTTGGACACTTTGAACAAAAGATGAACCGGTTGCTGGTAAAAAATATACAATATGGCCCCGTTCACACCTGATCCCAGTTCCCAGATCCCAGATCCCAGAAACGGCGTGTTCACACATGTTTGTTTACCGGGATAAAAACTCGTGCGCGCGAGGGTTGTTTTAGTCAAATAACGCGCGAACAATAGAACGTACAACAGGAAATATTGGTTTAAAACACAAAAAAAACTATTTAAAATGAATTTAAATTTTTTAAATTGAATAATTAAAACAAAATTGTAAAAAAAGTTTACTGTAATAAAACATAAAATTTTTATTACTTTTATGAATAAATTAATATTTTACAATCGTTTTGACCATATAAATCAGTTTTTTAGATTTTAAAAAACTGTTAAACTTTTAATTTGTTCAAAAAAATTGTTTTAGCAATGATTTGGGTAAAAAGGAAGGATTTTTGTATCATATTCGTGCCCGCTTTAAGCAACAAAACAAAACAAAAACGAAGCGTTATAATTGAAAAATTTTTAAGGCGCTAAATTGAAGTATCAAAAAAAGCTAAGAATCAAGTCTACTTTAATAAAACGTAAAATTTTATTTCTTTTTATAAATAAGATAATATTTTAAAAACGTTTTAATAATATAGATTAATTTTTTTAAGCTAAAATTTTTAAATTTGTTTAAAAATATCGTATTAGGATTGTTTTGGTTAAAAACCAACCATTTTTGTTCTATATTAGTACACCCGCCTGGAGAAACGCAGCAAAAAAAGAAGCGAGCGATGTTGTAATAATTGCACTTCAAAAAATCAATATTGTGCAGCTGGTGTGTGTCCTTAATTAACATAATTACCAACATTGTTACGTAAAATATGTGTGCACTGAGCGCCTGTGATATATGCGCGAATACGCCTCTCCCTCCGCTCGCTTTCTCTTAATTCTTTCGCAGAAGTTGGAGCGCCGCTCCAAGTCTTTCTGAGAACTGGGATCTGGGATCTGGGAAACAGGTGTGAACACTTGTTTTTGCTGTTTCTGGGATCTGGGATCTGGGAACTGGGAACAGGTGTGAACGGGCCCTATATGTGTTATTCCGTTTGAACTCCCATAGAGAATTTTCACTTATGTTAATATATAGTTTTTAGGGTATTACGGCGACGACAGCCTGCTGGGTAAACGGCTTTGCCGCCCAATTTGTTACGTGTTGGACCGAGAAGGCGGGAGTCCGTACGCGAAACCCATCGAGTCCCTTCGTCCCGTCGTGGACTTCGCCACCATGGAAGTTTTGTACATAGAAGACCTGGGGGAAATCCCCTTACCGCCTAAGCATTTCTCCGCCTATCGAACTTCCTACATAAGCAAATTCAGGGAGGACATCAAACCGTTGGAAATTGTTCAACCGGATGGACCCAGTTTTAAAGTATTAAAAAATATTTAACAGTGCATGACAGCGCCAATATGGGGCCGACGCATAAGAGTACTGCACGAAACAGTACCACAAAACAGTCCCGGGTTTAGCAAAAGAGTAGGCACGAAAGAGTACGCCACAAAACAGTACTGTCAAAAAACAGTACGGAATAAGAGTCCTGTGTGAATTGCGTTTGCTACACAACGGGACTCTGACACAAAACAGTACTGGCACGAAAGAGTACAGGCTCAAAAGAGTAATGTATTCATGTTTTCAGAGTCTGCGTTTGACTCAAAAGAGCACTGACGCAAAAGAGTACTGAAGAAATAACTTAATGTTAAAACGATTAATATTAACAGCTGCTTAACTTAATTACAATAAAAATCAATGAGCAGCGTTTTATGGTAACAAACTCTTTTATTTTTTTATAGACCATTTAATAAAATTTTTTGAATTTTATTGTTTATAATTACGTAGCGAGTGTAAGCTGCACTGTGAGCCTCTTCGGCTGTTAAATTTGAGTAAATATAGGCACCTTGCACTGGAACTCGGTTTATACATGAAGTATGCAATAAACATAGCGAGTGACTATAATGGATAATTACCGTATCTCCTACTTATCTTTCGTAGTATGCAGATCAGCCGATCGAAAGCGCGCAAAATTTCAATCGTTTGATCTGCATACTACGAAAAATAAGTAGGAGATATGGTAATTATCCATTATGGTGACGCTTATGTATATTGCATACTTCATAAACCGAGTTCCAGTGCAAGGTGCCTATAGCTTTGACCGCGCCTACCAAAGGTACTTTTTTAAAACTTATTTTTACATTTTTAAATTTTTTTTTACAATTTTACAATTTACTGGTAGCTAAGCCGTGGGTTTTTACTGTTTGTAAAAACTAAGTTATCCTTAGAAAACGAAATTAAAAAATCGTAGCCATTAAAATACGCTTCATTACTAATGTTCCTATCTACCATTCGGAGTTTGCTCATGTTGCTTCCAGATTGCTCATGTTTAAATGAACGATTTCAACAATTAACTTGAACTATGTTTTATATTATTTTGTCTTTTAGAAATATTTTTATGGTAGTGTATAAGTTTAAGAAAAAAATTAATTTACAAAACAGTCTTGAGAAAATATTCTATGGCATGACTTTTTAATGCTTTATAAAATTAATTAAAATAGGGTGTAGTTTTGGAGCTCCGACAGTTTCTCGAAAGCTTTTTAAAAAAAGAGCTTAGGTAACATCACTAATTTCCCTATACTAAAGTTTAAGTGTGTTACATTTAAACTTTAGTTTAATATATAATAATATACTTTAGTTTAGTATATAATTTAAATATTTTGTCGTTTGGTCAAGGACATTTTGTCGTTTGCTCTTTGTTAAAGCTCCGGAAACATACAGTCAGACAGACAAACAGTTCATTTGCTGAACAAGATATAAAATGGTTTGAGTGTTTTTTACGGCATATTTTCAAAGCAACATGTTCTTTAGAGTGGGGATAGAAAAAACTCCACCTAAAAACGAATCTTTAAAAATTGGAAGCAGATTAGCATAGATCTATTATGCTATGCATAAGTTGTTTTTAAATATATTTAATTTTTGACCTTTAAATTTTCAACTTATATTTTTTATTAGTCAATTATCAAAAAACAAAAACAAAATAATTTATCAGACAAACATTTGTTTATTTTAAACAAACGCCAGTTTTCGGTGCTCCGGAACGCCGATTTTTGAAGTCCTGAAGCACATTAACACGTAACCCTACTTTATTTTTAAAATAATTTTGCGTTTAATTAAAGAGTAGTATATCATATTTTTTTATTTTTGCGGATTCAAGTTTCCAAACAATAATAAAAACAAAAAAAAAATGTAAAAAGTGGCTAAAATAACATGAACATTTTAAAATTAAATTGGAGAATGAAAATAAGCATAATTTATTTAAGAAGCACAGCTTTGAAGTTTTTGTTTAAATGATCGTTTCTTCGGAGCATGATAGCTTTAACCCTTTGGGATTTTTTTGCCCAAAAACCGCTGCAAATCCGTAGAAGGAATTTCACGCCACTGCTGCTCAGTCTTAAACTTCACGACGCCAAGGACACCGGCGCTGACTTTAACACAGAACAGGACTGGCGCGGAATCCCTTCTGCAGATTTGCAGCGGAATAAATCCCAAAGTGTTAATAGCGCAGGAACATAACTAACAAACTGCTTTAGTTTTGTAAAAAACAAAACCACACTCAAATGAATTATTATTTCCACCAATTAATTTTTTTTAACAAAAGTTAAAATGTGTTTTATTAGCATTCAAGAACACAGGATTAAAATAAAAAAAGTAATTTTTTAATCAAGATAAATTCGGAATACCTATGTTTTACCACACGATAATTTTTATACACCTTTGTTGTTTACTTATAATTGCCTAACTACAAAAGAAAAATTAAATAGAACAAAAATACTAAAGACGAATTCTATCAGAGTGAAAACAGCGGGGTAGTAAAGTAACCACTGGTTCTCCGAGAAAATATCACGTGTAGAAAAACACATGACGCAACTTAATAATAATTGGTTACATCATCTCTGCCAACTTTTTTTATCTTTATTTCTCGCGCGTTTATTGTTCTTTTCTTCCTGACGGCAAGCGGTTACGCCCTTAATTTCAGCCTAAAGGATTTTAACTTTAACCACATTTACCACGGTTCAAAAAGTATACTTTAATACGCGCATATTGATTTCTTAACCCGTTCCCGCGAAGGCCCTTTCCCCCCTTACACCCGTTAAACATTCGTACAACAAAGGTAAAACCTTCGGCTCACAGTGGTGAAATTTTCCTATGACATATGTATTACTTAAACCTTACCGCGTTAAGCTCTTCGCATGACTTAGGTCGTACTTCCGTCGCACATAATTTTTTGTGCGCGAATAATGCCCAGTGAACGAGCGAATTGAAATGGTTAAAGCTGTACGGTAGGAATATGCAAATTTTTGCCACATGAAATATACTACGTAATACACTGTATCCGTGACCAAAATCTGCATATTGCCACCGTACCGTTTTAACCATTTCAGTTTGCTCGCTCACTGGGCACTACTCGCGCGAAAAATTAGGTATGACGGAAGCATGACATAGGTTGCAGGAAGGTTTCACGGTTGTAACGGAGGAAAAGGTAATTACGGGAACGGGTTAAATATGCAAATTTCCATTTGAATCAGTCAAATCTGATAGTTCCTGCACGCAATTTTTCAGAACTCTTTTGTTCCCGTACTCTTTTGTGCTATAGTCTTTTGTTCCAGTACTGTTTTGTGCCGTCTCTATTGATAAGGACACCGCCAATATAGTGCTGGAAAATTTTATTCTCTAAGTTAAAAGCCACTATTCTTATAACATTTTAGAAAACATTTTTTTATTTTAAACTGAGATTTGGTTAATGAGTTACGGTTAGAAAGGTAAACTTCAGGTTCGCGCAAAGTTTTAAAATCGCAAAATTTTAATTTTTATATGAATAAAATAAAAAAATCATACATGTAATATAATCATTTCAAAATTTACCAAACAGACTATCAAAATTATACTTGTTTTTAGCGAAAATCACGCTAGTTTTCATTATAATAAATAGTAGATTTGTCGCGTTCTTTTATTAAGCCCTCGTGTAGAAAGTCACAAATGATGTACTATTTGTTACTAAACTTCTCAATTCCTAACTTTATATTTCGCAAGTGAATTTATAATATCGCTATTTTTTCAACAAAAACAGTTATTTCCGTCTAAAAACAACAGTTTTTATTTGCTTAATAAAAAATTATTAAATACAGAAAATTAGATATCATTTTTTAACTTTTTTTCTTACTAAGTTTATTTAATAAGCTTTAATAACATATCATTTTTTAACTTGTTTTCTTACTAAGTTTATTTAATAAGCTTTAATTACATATCATTTTTTAACTTTTTTTCTTACTAAGTTTATTTAATAAGCTTTTGAATGATGTATTTTTTCTATTCTTTTAAAAATTTAAAAACATTGTGATTTTCAAATACTGTCTAACTTATCATCAGTATATCTATCAGCACCCGATAATTTATCTCTGTTTATAATATTAAAAAAATATTTGCTATAATATCGAGAATATGGGCTTTCAATTAAGCAAAAAATATTGTTTATTCAAAAGATGCTTTATTGGTATGGAGGCCTAATCTATAATCTCTTTTAAAAAATTGTGTTCTGGCAAATCACGGCACAAATCAAATCCAGTTATTGGCATTAATTTTCGAAAATCAAAATGGTTTCAGAAGCAAGTTTCAAAAACTATTTCAGACATCAAAAATATAAATAAATATTTAACCGCAATAATTATTTAGTAATTAAAATTAAAATGTGTTTATACTGGTAACACGCATATAAATACAATACAAACTTGCATTACAATTCAAAAAACCATTAAAAACGTTTCAAATAATGAGGATAAGTTAAAAACAATGTAGAAAATGGAAATCCAGAACAAACTTTCTAAAAGAAGTTTAATGTAAACTTATCCGTTGTCGTTAGAGTTATTTTTATGCTAATTATCGTATAATCATCATAAATAAAACCGTCGTTTAATTTTTGTTGCTATTAATAAAATTATTTTTTGATATTTGCTTTAAGGTTAATGGTCATCAAATCACGTGGCAAAACTGGGATTTTGTAATTGGTTTTAACATCACAGAAGGTTTGACGCTACATAATGTTCAGTACAAGTAAGTTTTTTATCTTTAGTTGTTAAAAAAGTAAGTAACTAAGGGAATTTTTTGTTTGATCGAATTAAAAAAATTGAAACACATAATTAAGTTAAGAAGGAGGGTAAATGACTTAAATTTGGGCAGTCTTGATTTCGACTACCGGCTATTATTTTTGCCATGCGCAAAGTTGCGCAATGAACTGCAAATAAATGGATAGATCGTCATGTACTGATCTTGACGTTGTTAGTTAATTCATATAATTTTGCGTCTGGGGAGCACAATAGTCAGAGGCCCAAATGGAAGCTGGACGAATTTAAGTCAGTTACCCTAAACTAAGTAATTTACACAAAAGTGATAACGTGTTTGACTTTTGTAAAATATAGTTTCGTCCATTTTAACCTTTTAAAATTTTTTCGTCTAAAAATCGCGGCAAATCCGCAGAAGAAATTCCGCGCCAGTGCTGCACTGTGTTCAAATTGGTGCTGGTCATCAACGGCACGCGGAATAAGGGGTGGTTCATACTTCCTTTGGACAATGTCCAAAGGACAATTTTATAAAAGCCAAAACGTCCTTTGAACTTTTGCCTTTGGACGAAGTATGAACGCTACTTAAAATTTGTCCTTTGGACAAAGTTCAAAGGGCAAAAGTCCTTTGGACTTTGTCCAAAGGACGTTTTGTCATAAGTATGAACCAGTCCTTAATCACATTGCAGCACCGACGCGAAATCCCTTGCGCGGATTTTCACTGTAAAGAATCCCAAAGGGTTAATTTACGGCAATAAATTACGCTTTCTCTAATTTCTTCACTTTAAACGTATTTAAATAGTTGTTGTTATTATCTTATTTGTTGATAACAGATATAAAATTTTGGGCGTGACATTTTATTAGTTATAAAAGAGCTAAGGTATCACTAACTTTTGATATTTCTTTACTGGTTCGTTATCCTGTTTAACACCCTCAACAAAAATGTTTTTAGCTTAAACAAAAGAAGAAGCAATAAAATAAAAAAATATTAAAAACTTTTTAAAAAAAGGTCAAAATTAAAAAAAAAATGTAGAAATTAAAAGAAGCGTAGTTTATTCTTAAAAATTAGGATAAATTTGTTATACAAACTGCAAGCTATTGCAATAAATGCGGTGGTAATTTCAGCGACGCTATGATTTTTCCATAAGAATTTCGCTGCGGAAATTAATATGATTAAACCAAAAATATATAATACAATATAATATATTAAGGAAAAATATGACACTCAGTCTCAGAAGCGAAACGATTTGGTGCCATTTTTTGTGACTGCCATTAACTGTTGTGCGCATAAAATGGCAAAACAACTGTTCTTATTGAGGCATGTGTCGTGGAAATGGGCACTGCTCAAAATGTAGCAGTGTTTTTGCGCATATCCTAGCATGCTAACTGGAACGCACTGCATTTTGAGGTACACTGCACTTTTTGGCAATCTTTTGCGCATATATGCGCATATACTGCACATTAAATAGCACAACCGCGGGAAACAAAAAAATAAACCCACTAAAAAACCACCACTTAGCTTGCACACTGTACACAAAATACAAACTTTTAGTATAGATATACAAAAATAAAATCCAATGCAATACATAAATAGATCTTTTTGTGTATTGCATTGGATTTTATTTTTGTATGTCTGTACTAAAAGTTTGTATTTTGTGTACAGTGTGCAAACTAAATAGTGGTTTTTTAGTGGGTTTTTTTTGTTTTTGGTTGTGCTATTTAATGTGCAGTATATGCGCATATATGCGCACAAGATTGCCAAAAAAGTGTAGTGTACCTCAAAATGCAGTGCGTTCCATTTAGCATGCTAGGATATGCGCAAAAACACTGCTACATTTTGAGCAGTGCCCATTTCCACGACACATGCCTCAATAAGAACAGTTGTTTTGCCATTTTATGCGCACAACAGTTAATGGTAGTGCTCGAAAAATGGCACCAAATCGTTTCGCTTCTGAAACTGAGTGTCATATTTTGCCTTAATATATTATATAGTATTATATATTTTTGATTAAACTAAATTAAGGGACGGTGAAGAAACGCGGCCTATACTGTACCGCGCTTCGCTGTGCGATATGGTAGTTCCGTATGGTGATCCGAATCCTGGCCAATCTCGGAAGAATGCTTTCGATGTATCCGAATACGGTCTTGGAGGGTTCGCTCAAAGTTTAACGCTTGGATGCGACTGTTTAGGTTTGTGATACAAACCATACTTATGATTTATTTTATAATACAAGCTTAACTAAAAAAAACTAAAAAAAACCCCGTTGTTTATGGTTAGGCGCGGCACCCAGTTAAGATCTACGCATATGCTTAAGAATTTAACTTATTTTAAATAAGGGTTTCAACCCATCTCCCTTAACAAAAGTCACCCCACTCAAAAATTCAAAAATTTACATTACTTACTTTATTAATCCTAGTCATGGGTCTCAAAAAAAATTCTAAAAAAATTGAATATTTTTCATAACTTTCACCACGCGGGGTCTGCTTGCTTTGTTATTTTATTTCTTTTTAATGCTGATAAAAATAAAATTAAAAAAGATATAAAATAAACCAGATTTTAAAATCTTAAAATATTTAGGTGAAATTCGTTATTTTGATGTCCACATGGTTTTGAGTGACGGCAGGCCTAACGATATTAAAAATGCTATTTGTCTTCATGAAGAAGATTACGGTAATTTTGCTAATTATTTTAATAAATATTTTAATAGATCAATATAACACCTTGCACTAAAGGTAAGCGAGCAAGCATTTTTAAGATCATTACATAAGCGAGCAACAACTCCCCAGGAAGTCAAGAACCTTACAAGCACAACTTAAATCCGGACACTGCCACCGCCTAACTCTTTCAAACCCATAATCAACAACTCCATCAAAAACGAATGCCCTCACTGCAGTGGCAAACCCCACGACGTCACCTTTTTGCATGCCCTCAAAAACCAACAACACTCAAACTAGAAGATCTACGGGAAAAACCAGTGGATGCGGTCAGGTGCCTTGAGGCCATAACTTGAAACTCCGGCCATAACAACAACAACAACAACAACAACAACAACATAAACATTATAGACTGGTCCTAAATAAGCGGCTTTTACTGTACGAGAGAGGGTACAAAAAGAAAAAAAATAAAGTTGAAAAAATCGTAGTTTTCTTAGTTTCTCTAATTATACTATATATTTTAGTAAAATACCTATACTTTATACCTGTACTTTATTTTACCTATACTTAATTAAAATTGTTACACGATGATATTTTTCACTATGTTAAAGTGTTTTAGTATATCAGTTTGTGCTAAATAAGTTTTGTTTTTTTTGATTAGATATCACATTAGTTAGAAAGTATCACTAAAATAGTATTTTTGTGAAAAATGATTTCGAATTTGCATAAATAAGATTAAACATTGTGCTTTGAAACTAATTTTAAACTTACAAAGGTTTTTGTAATGTTCTGGTTGTAAAACTATTTAAAATATAAAAATTAATTTTAAAAAGTCCATTCCCAACTTTTAAATAGAAGCATTTTGTGTAATTGAAACATTAAAAAAGTGGGAACCAAACGCGTCAGCAGCGCCGTACCTACGAAGCGGCAAAAACATAAAAATTGCTAAAAAATGCTTTTGCTTTAGTAATATTAAGAAGTATTTAAGAAATTTTTAAAGGGAAGGTTTCGAGAATTTGAACCAATAAATATTTGAAACCGTAAAATGTACTAATCGTTTGTTGTTTCTAGATTTTATTCCTACATATAATTGGCGCTAGTTGTCATTGTACCCTCTTCCTACAATAAAAAACGCTTATTCAGAACTAGAGTTAAATCCTTCAGGCTAAAATAAACGGCATAACCACTCGCTCGCCGTCAGAAAAAAAATAAAAATATGAACGCTCGAGAATAAAAATAATAAAATTGTTTGGGATGATGTAACCAATTATAATTAAGTTGCGTCAGGTGTTTCTCTCTCCACGTGATATTTTCTCGGAGAACGAATGGTTACTGTACCACCCAAATATTTTCACCCTGATAGCATTCATTTTTAATCTATAAACTATAGGAATTACTACAATGATCCACCGCCAAATTTTGCAGCGGTTCGCTGGCTGTTCATTATAGTATCTCCTATACTTTACGTTTAGAAAAAAAATTCAGTGCAATGAGCATTAATAGTATAATTAATTAAGCCATGAAATTAACCCTTAGGTAACTGACTTAAATTTGGCCAGCCTTAATTTCGGCCACCGGCTGTTATTTTTGCCATGTGCAAATTTATCAAATGAACTGCGTGTGGTTGAATAGATCGTCATGTCATCAATCTAGCCATACGCAGTTTATTTTATAAATTTTCGCACAACAAAAATATTAAGCGGTGGCCGAATTTAGGGCTAGTCGAATTTAATTCAGTTACCCTTATCACTTTTACCCCGTCCTGAACGCTGTACTAAGTGTACCTGACATCTCTGGTTGATTATTGTACGGCGGAAAATAAAAGACGCAAAATGTAGTATTATTGAGTAGTGACATTGTTGTCTTTTTCCAACGGCCAGAGTTTCATTCAACACTGGTCTTGTCCGTCCGGCACGCTCCTCGCCTTGCTCACCCCCTCTTCCCATTATCGGAGGAGATCAACAATCGCTGCGGGGTGCGCCCATAGGTCATCTGGTCCCAAGGTCGTGTTAATGTTTGTGCATGTGAAAAGATGTTGTGTTGTGTGTGTTTGTGTTTTGCAGTTTGACGTCGTTCTTACCTATACGTTTAATATAGCGATAAGAATCTCAAAAAGGCCAAAGCTGCTGGACACACAAAAACTGTGTCCTCAGCTGTCGCTGCCTATGCTCCTAATCTCGTACTTGGCCGTCGACCACCAGAGATAGACAGTTCTGAAAAATATTTATCCAGAGCCAGCAGAACGACTTCTTGAGCAGTTAAAGTCGGGTTAGTGACGTTCCGGACAGGGTCCCCATGACACCAGGCACCTATTTAACTGCAAGTCCAGACCCAAGGACCTGAAGTCAGAGGACATGTGGCGGAAACCCAAGAAAGCTGCCACTTTCCTTAACTTAGGACGACCACCAGAATAATGGGAAACAGGGCTACGAATAACAACAACAAGAACGTTGTGTTTCCGCCACCCTCAAAAACCAGAAAGGATTCAAAATATAAAACTTTAAATGTTTTTTTTATAAAGTTTTTGAAATCTCAACAATACACGAAGTTGATTGAAGGCTGCTTTCTTAAAAATAAACAATTGTTTTCTTTAATAGGTAAAGTAATTAACATTTAAAATACTCTCCAAAAATGCAAAAAAACACCCTCAAAAAACCCTGCAAAAAACACCCTCAAAAACCAGAAAGGATTAAAAATACAAAGCTTTAAATGTTTTTTTATAAAGTTTTTGAAATTGCAACAATACACTAAGTTGATCGATGGCTGCTTTCTTAAAAATAAACAATTGTTTTTTTTAATAGGTAAAGTAATTAACATTTAAAATACTCTCCAAAAATGTCCCATAAAGCTATAGCTTTCTGGTCTCACTGCCCAAGAAAAGCTATCTAAAATATCAAAAATCAATCCTTTTTGTTAAATTTTTATAAACACAGGAATTCTATGGAAACATTACGATCTACACTCGGCAACAAATGAAGTTCGCAGAAGTCGAAGGTTGGCAGTTTCTTTTTTTGGTGCCCTTGGAAATTATGACTACGGATTTTACTGGTAAATAATTGTGTTTTTTTCTTTTTATTTTATATGAAATGAACACATGTTTTTAAACAAAAAAATGCTATAGCACCTTGCACTGGAACTCGGTTTATACATGAAGTATGCAATATACATAAGCGTCACTATAATGGATAATTACTTGTCTTTTGATGGATCTCCTACTTATCTTTTGTAGTATGCAGATTAACCGGTCGAAATTTCGCGCGCTTTCGATCGGTTGATCTGCATACTACGAAAGATAAGCAGGAGATATGGTAATTATCCATTATGGTGACGCTTATGTATATTGCATACTTCATGTATAAACAGAGTTCCAGTGCAAGGTGCCTATAGTTGTAAAACTTTGAATATTGTAAAAAGAAACCTCAGCATTATTGGAATTTTTCTTTTAAAGTACACGTCATAGACGACTTAAAAATGGTTGGCTGACCTTGTAAAAATGTATGGAGACATGAGAAGACCAATTTAAATTTTTGGCTATGAATTTTTTAAAAACAGCTAATTTTAAACAGCTAAGCTAATTCTAAATCTCGCCGTCCAAAAAATATACAAGAATTAGTTAACTTTATACATTAGAAATAAGTAAAAAATTATTAATTTGATAAAAAATTAAAATAAGCTATTTAATTTTTTATATTGCAGCTTTTGTCCAAAAATATTCATTTTTGTTGAATAATCGATTCAATATTGCAAATCATCGAGATCAACCAGGTTAAATTTGCCTATAATCTATTTTTAGCCCATTTTTTAAAATAAGATTAAAGGGAATTTGAAGTCCTAAGTAGGATATTGGTTTAAGTTTATAATAAAGTTTTAACTACTTCCAATAGACGGCTAACAAGCACCTCAGTTTGTTTCATAAACTCTGCTTCTCATTTATAAAAATTTCAGCTATAATCCTTAATTTGTCACCCCGCTATAATTTAAAAACCAACATATTTTTAAGCGTTTTTTTTGCTTGAACTATCATATCGATTTTTAGGTATTTTTATCAGGACGGAACTATCGAATTCGAAATAAAACTAACGGGATTTTTGTCTTTGGGAGCTTTAAGGCCGAATGAATTGCCAACGCACGGAACTCTGCTGGCACCCCAGTTCTACGCCCCGAATCATCAACACATTTTCAATATGAGACTCGATTTTGCTGTAGACGGCATCCAGAATTCAGTATTTCAGGTATTGATCGTAAAAAACCCATGGAATTTATTCTTTAAGAGCGGTCATTTAATAAACTGGGGTGGTATGCTGAAGGTTTAATCCGACTTAAAGTTAATCTAAAATTAGCGATTGTCGACACACAGTAAACATACTAGCAGTATTGATTAGATAATCTGGTTTAACGAATTTAATCTGAGATTAAACCTAATCTCAGATTAAATCGTCACTAACTCGAGATTAAATTGTTAATTTATGCAAATTTTTAAACCACCTCCGGAGGTGGATTAAAAATTTGCGGGTTTTTCCTGCTAATCTCGAATTAATGACAATTTAATCTAAGATTAAGTCTATTAACTTTGTTAACCTAGATTATTCAATCAATACTGTTAGTATGTTTACTGTGTGTCGACAATCGCTAATCTCAGATTAATTTTAAGTCGGATTAAACCTTCAGCATACCACCCCTGAGTGTTAAAATAAAATCTCAGATAAAAACATAAAAATTCCTGGGACTTATCATATAATTTATTAAATGAAAGTTCACAAAAGTTTATTTTTGCGGGCGATTAATTAATAAATTGTATATTTAAAAACAGCTTACTTTTTTATGAAGAATTACGATGGAAATCTAAATGTGCCGAAAGGTCCCAAAGAGGATTTTGTAAAATGATATTAGTAAAAGGGAGGTAAATAAAACCGAACATTCAAAAATACCCGAAAATTTCTTACGAAAAATAATTTTTAAACAAAAAAATATGAAAGACTAATTATAAAACAAAAATTGAATACAACATAAAGTAAGCTGAATAATAATTTATGAATCTATTATTTAAACGTATATGTCTACTCCCGATTTAACTCCTACATTTTGCAGTTAAAAAATTAAAAAAACAAGTTTATTTTTTAATTAAAAAATATTTTAAGCGGTACAATGAACGATTAAATTTTGATGGAGATGTACATATTCTTAATAAATTCCTTAATTCTTATTTAGTTTCTTATATGGGGCATTATTCTATGGCGTATTATAATTATCATTTTATCTTTTGTGTTCAAAAATTGTATTTTGTAAGAAATTTTTAAATATTTTTTGGCGTCCGTTTTTTCTCGCCTCATTTTATATGCAAAATCTTCTTTGAGACCTTTGTGTACATTCGATATACGTTATTATTCTTCATAGAGGCTCAATGCAATAGTTTTGCAGCATACCTTTTTCAATTTAAAAAAAAATTCATTTCGTCAATAATACTGTAAGCCCAAATAATGATAGAGTCGATGGAGCCTAGGGTATTTGGAGCTGGGACTGGGAGTCAAAAATAAAGAACTTGGAACCGTAAGTAAAAATCGCTAAAACGTTTACCTAAGCCTAAGCGAAGCCTAAATCTAAACCCAAACCAATTTTTAGGGGCTTTAAGTTCCATTAATCTTGGCTTCAAATTTCCTGCTTTAAAATCTAAGTACCCCGTACCATTGCCGAATACAGCGCGTGCAATGTTAATCACTATTATTAATTAATTATAAATTGAATGGATCGGAAATTGATATTTGGGTTAGGTTAATATGTTTATGTATTACATATCAAAGGCCAATAGTCTAATGGTATGTTGACTACTTAAAAAAGCAACGATGTTAAAAAATGTAATTATAGACGCGCGTCGACCATTTTTTATACATATGCAAAACAATTTGCAACAAAGAACAACTAATTTTATATATTTTTTGATACACACAACGCAAATTTTTTTGTAGCCCGATACATTCAATAATTTATCGTTGTTGTTTATTATAAATTTTTTAAAACCGTTACTGGTACTTTAATGTTAATGTTTACATGAGTTATGTAAAAATTGTACTCGACACATTAAAGCGCAATTAAATTATTGTCCTGTTTTTTTAATATTATATAACTAATCGCATCTCCTATTTATTTAATAGATTATGATTTTATTGCTGTTAAAATATTAAATTTTTATTGAGTTTTAAAAAATTTCACTTACACAGGTTGATGTGAAATCGGATGAAGCTGATTCCAACAATCCCTATATGAACTGCTTTCGCGCGCACAAAACTCTGTTTGAAACAGAAAAACAGGCGAGGTCGAACGTCTGTTTGGAAAGCCATAGAACTTGGGAAATTTCCAGCAATAAACAAAACTCATTGGGTGAAAAAACAGCTTATAAATTGATTCCTGGTAATTTCTTTTGTAGTATAATTACTAACGCTATAACTTCGATTGAAAAAATAAAACAACTATATTTTAAAAAAGGTCCATTACAGTTTTTTAGAAATCTTTTTATTTTTATTTTTTGATTTGAATTAATTTTTAAAAATTTAAAAAAATAAATAATTCATTTTTTACGCACTGAGAAAGCTCATAATTAAATAAGCTCAACATAAGCTCATATTAAGCTTTATAATTCAACGAATATTTTACATTTTTAATTTGTTAAACCAGTATAGAAATATCGTGACACAAAAATTAATTTTCACCAGAAAAACTAAAAATGATTTTGCTGCAACTATGATTAAGATTAAATTAAAGTTTATTTTATCCTTTTTCGCTCAAACAATAGTTTTTTTTATTTTGTGTTGTCTCCAGATAATCTATTTTTTATTATGGTTGAATTATATCTGGCTGACCGCGAAAATCAGAATGCAGACATGAGCGGACCAATTAAAATTGTGCGGTTATGACGTTTAAAAAAACAAATAAGAACGCAGAATTTTTTTAATTCCACCTTTTTACAAAATATACAACAACCAACTTTAGCCCTTAAAATATTTGCATTCGGGTTCCGAATTAAGTAATTTAATAATTACTTATTAATTAATTAATTATTAGAATATGGGTTTTGATCATTATTATTAAACCGCTTTCGTAAAAATTTTGAATGGTTTTATTGTTAAATAGTCGATTCAATACTAAAATTATTAAGGTCAGCTAGATTTTACTTGCCTATAATACCCACCTAATTGACATCGATAAATTGCAGTAATGAATCGACTATTTACCAATAAAGCAAATTAAAACTTTGAGCACAAACTGTTGACTATTAACAAGAATATATAACACAAGATAATGATCGACTTTCAACGAAATTTCTAAGCAAAACTTTGCTAGAAAAATCGCACATGCGCAATGCGTATTTTTGTTGTGGGAAAATAATCGCAGTGCGAAAAAAGCAGCATTGAGTGCAAAAAAAAGTCGCAATTTCGACCGCAAGAAAACTAACTATGCATGAAAACTAACTATGGGTTGAATATCGTTGCGCGAGAAAACTAGCAGAAAATGTCGGATTTTTGTGAGAAAAGTCGCACAAAGTTTCGCCTGTGCGACTTTTCTAGCAAAATTTAGGTCAAAAGCTTAGTGTACAATCAAACATTCTCTTGTGTTATATATTCTTGCTAATAAATCCCTATCTTTCTTTTACAATTTATTTAATCTGAATGAAAAAAGTATAAAAAAATCCACGTTCCAATTTTTAAATAAAACGTACTTCATAACCGCACAATTTTAATTGTGTTTGTATGTATTGTATTGTATTTTATTTTGACTAAGCAGGGACACACATAAGCAATAGACACATTGCACTGATTTTGTATGCACCATGAAACAGAAGACTAGTAATAATATGAAATACATTAAACCAAAAAGTCAGCCCACCAACCGCTTTTATCCCATATCCCCCATACAGTTTTACAAGGCAATAGTTTCAATAAATCAACCATAGTTTCAATAAATTTTATGCGCCGCTTTCCAGCAACTTATCTTAAAAAAATAAAATAATTCTAAAACTTAAAAGTTTCAGTCGAGTTTTTATTTAATTTAGAAAAAAAAAATCAGTACCAAGCTTTGCTGATATGCGTTTATCATATTTTTGTTAAGTCACTAGGTAAAATGTTAACTGAAGAAATGGTATTATGCAATGTTATAGGTTTGGTATAATTTTATGTAAAAATGTAATTTTCAGGAGAAACTTGTGTTCCTTACGCGCTACCGGGGTCGTTTGTTCGAAAACGAGCAGGTTTTCCTGATTATCATGTATGGGTTACTCCTTTTAATGAAAACGAAAAATTCGGTATGTTAAAAATTTCAATATTTTATTTACATTATATTTATTATTACTAAAAAGACTTAACAATAAAAAAATAAGCATATCGCTTTTATTTTAAAAATAGAAATGAGTTTTATGCGAAAATTTTTGTTTTGCTTTTTGTTGACATTTTTAACAATACCTTACACTAAAAAAAGCATTACAAATTGTTGTTATGACAAAAAGCTGCTGATCGCATTAACAATGCAATGCTCGTAAAAATTGTTCTTAAAATAAAAAAAAACTTTGTACAATAGAAGAATTTAATTAAAGCATGAAAGGGCAATGAAAAATATTAAAAAATAGTATGGATCGAAAAAGAACCACTAGGTTTTTTAATTCGTGTGTGTGTTCAAGAAGATCATTGGCTTGTAAATCAATTGAAGAGGTTAAATAAGTTTTAATATATGTTGTCTACATTTGTATATTAATGAAGCAAACTAAAAATAAATTGCTTGAATCGTCAAATCCTTAAATTTGTAAATAATACCAAAGCTTATAATCTAATAAAGGTATGTCACAGTGGTCTGCAGAAGCGTGCATAATAAATCTAATTAGGCCTTGTTGTCCAGGTCTGACCGGCACTTTTGTCCAGACCCGCACGTCCGGGTAGAGAAGGGCCAAATCCTACCCCAAAAACGGTAAAGAAAATCAGGGACTAAACTAAGCCTAAGCAAAACCTAAGCTAAGTCTAAACAAAATCTAAGCTAAGCCTTAGCAAAACATAAGTTTGAGCAAAACTCAAGCCTAAAGCCTAAGTCTAAGCGAAACCTAAACCTAAGCAAAAGTTAAGTTAAGTCTAAGTCTAAGCAAAACCTCTAAGCCTAAGCAAAATCTAAGCTAAGCCTAAGCCTAAGCAAAATCTAAGCCTAAGGCTAAGCCTAACCTAAGCCTAAGTAAAATCTAAGCTAAGCCTGAGCCTAAGCAAAACCTAAGCCTAATCAAAATCTAAGCCTAAGCAAAACTTAAGCTAAGCCTAAGCAAAACCTAAGCCTAAGCAAAATCTAAGCTATGCTTAAGCCTGAGAAAAACCTAAGCCTAAGCAAAATCTAAGCCTAAGCAAAATCTAAGCTAAGCCTAAGCAAAACCTAAGCCTAAGCAAAATCTAAGCCTAAGCAAAACCTAAGATAATCCTAAGCAAAACCTAAGCCTAAGCAAAATCTAAGCTAAGCCTAAGTAAAATCTAAGCTAAGCCTAAGCAAAACCTAAGCTAAACAAAACTTAACCTAAACACTCCCCTGTCATTTTCGGGGCAGGTTTTGGCCATCGGTTACCAGGTACCGTGGACGAAAGTGCGGGCCTATTTGAAATCCAAGACCCGCACGTTCGTCCACCGTGCCCGGTCGTGCGAGTCTAGACGCAAGTGCCGCTCAGAGCCGGACGTCCGGGCCTAATTTGATTTTATGATGAACGCTGCTACAGACTTCTGTGATATACTTCTATTCGGTTAACCCCTTTTAATAATACCTGGAGAATAAAAATGTTTTAAGCTTGTGGAGGATATCCCAATTGTCATCCTGGTGGCGAGGGTCTTCAGAAGTGGACAGAACAAGATAGAAAAATCGCAGATACTGATATCGTTCTGTGGTATGTATTTCATTAATCTATTTTTGTTCATAATTTTAAATATTTTTACATATCATTTTGTTTGTAGAAAATCTCTGGTATTTTTAAATTTGATGTCCTAAGGAAATCGAAGAAACGAAAAATATAGTATTGTAATTGGCGAAAAGATTTTTAAAAGAAAAATAGTTTCCAGCAATTTTTTATCTCTTACATTGCGAATACTTTAATAACTTATTAATTTTAAAACTAAAGGCAAAGCAAACGTAGCTGCAACAGTGTATTCACGTGTTCATTAAACAACTATTTTGTGTTTTTGTGTCACAAAATAAGAATTATTTATAAACTACCATCTGAAGTCAATTTCTTACTTCAAATCTTTCATTTTCTGAATTCTGATTGGCTGATATGAGTGACGTCAGATTCTCGTGATTTGAGTGGTTACTTAATGGGGGGTATTTTTTATTCCAACGAACAACTGTTGCAGCCACGTTGGGTTTACCTTTAGTCAACGTCCAAAGCGAGTTTTTTTAAACGAATAAGCACTTTTTGTTTGGCAATCATTTTGTTTTCACTCTAAAAATAGTTTTTCAAATTACATTTATATTGTTGGTTGTCTTAAAGTATCAAATTATAATTGGTCACAGACTTAGTTGATTCATTATTAACAACTTTGTCGTAAATAGGGTTTTTTATAGGCAGCTATATTTTGTATACCTAAAGTCCGCTTTTTCTGTTACTTCCGCGACTTTTTCGTCCAAACTTCTATAAGAAGTTAATGTAGTCTAATGCCTTAAAGTATATATAGTACTGAAATTGCAAAAACAAAGAATTTTTAAGAAAAAAATTAACCTACAGATTGCGTTCTGTTTGAATTTAATTGAATTGTTATTTTGCTTAAAAAAATGTAACAAATTTTAAGCGTCATTTGTCTGATAAGATTAACATTTTATATGATAATATTTAAAATATACATCTAATTAAATTTCATGAGTTGTAACGTTGATATAGGTACACATTTGGAGTAACGCACATTCCACGACCGGAGGAATACCCAGTGATGCCTGTCGCTCGCTGCGGGTTCAGCTTAAAACCAAACGGGTTTTTCGTGAAAAACCCAGCTTTTGATGTTCCACCGCAATGTAAAATCAACAAAAATAATTTGAGCCACACCAGTGCCAATGGGAATGAGCCACCGAGCGAGCAATTATCAAATAGTCAAGAAGAATAAAACATTGAAAACTGGATAAATTTATATATTAAAAGACTGGGTCAAAAATCTATTGCATATAAAAAATAATAAAAGAAAAGATTTTGTTGGCTAAAATATTGCAGCGCTTAAATTTTAATGACGCGGGTATTTTGGAAAAATTTAGTTTGGTGTATGGCAATTTATGTTTAATGTCACTTTACCTTTTGATAGATTGAACGTTCACCTAAATTTTTAAAGTTATTAAATAATATTAAATTTATTTAGGTAAAGTGTGATTTGTTATTTATCATATAATATTATTAAAGTATTGTATTTGCATTCAGTGTAACTAACAACAAAGTCTAATATTTTAATAAAGATTTGTAAAATAGCTACAATCTTTAAATATTTTGCTTTTCGCACAATTTATGAGAGAAAAACATAAATACAATTTACTTTAAAAAATGCACCCGAAAATAACTCCTGAACCTGCCTTAAACCAAAAAAAAAAACACAAAAAAAGGCAAAATAAATGGCAAATACTAGACTGCAAGATAAATTATTTTCAAACTTGATTTAGGTAGATTCGTTTTCTAAAAAAAAAAACCATACAAAACCTTTCAATTTTGGTTTCTTATAAAGAGTACTATGATGACTCTTCAAAGAATCCTTTAAAGCTAGGTGCCAATCCTCAAATTCAAAAACATATAGCCCTTTGTTGGAATTATGAGTTGCGCTTCTTTCGGAAACAAAAAAGTTAATTCATCTATTGACGCCTCGTAGCTAAACCGCTCATCATATAAGTATATCCGGCACCCAGCACGATATTTATTGTAATTAAACGGTGATGTGCGGTTTTTTAAAAATTACCGCGCTGGATTCCGGCTATACTTACATGTTATATGAAAAGATGAGCGATTTAACTACGATGTATTTATAAAATATATTTCTGCATAGTACAAAACATATTGATATAACTCTTCACAACGGCACCAAGTATTTCACGGCTATGTTAAATAGCCGAAACTTACCACTAAATAATCTTAACCAAAATCAATTTTATTTAAATAAATAAATTTACCGTGTTGAATGTGCGCCTCCAAATCTACCGCCAAACCGCCGCGAAACTGCCGCCAAACTGCCGCGATTTAGGAACAAAGGCGTTAAAGTAAAAAAATTTTATAGGCACCTTGCACTGGAACTCGGTTTATACATGAAGTATGCAATACACATAAGTGTCACCATAATGAATAATTACCGTCCCTCTTACACATTTTTCGTAGTATGCAGATCAACGGACCGAAAAGGCGCGAAATTTCAATCCGTTGATCTGCATACTACGAAAGATGAGTAGGAGGGACGGTAATTATCCATTATGATGACTCTTATGTATATTGCATACTTCATGTATAAACGGAGTTCCAGTGTAAGGTGCCTATAATAAGAGGTTTTAACTAATTCATAGTTTATTTTCTAACTTTAAAATTTACAAAAATGTTTTATAAATATAAACTCGGGTTGTACTCGACTTTTTTTAAAGTTAAGTTTACTAAGCCGTTACTAAGCCTAAGCAAAGCCTAAAAAACAACCCAAACTTTTTTCGCGCAGCTATTTGTTAAAGTTTAGGTTGTTTTTAAGGCTTCGCTTAGGCTTAGGAACGCATAGGCTTAACCTTAAAAAAAAGTCGAATAAAACCGATTTAGCCTATATTGCGCGCTGAACAGTTCGCGCGGCGCGCACTAAAAATTGGTAACTTCTTTTATATTGATAGCTATGCTGCTGGAGCAAAACGCCCCACGGCACAATAGGCTATAGTCTGCTTAGCTATTTTCTAAAAAGGAGATCTCCGTGAAGAAAAACAACTCTGTTTTGTTTTCATTTTTTTTGTAGAATAAAAAAAGATTAACAGTTTTTTGTACTATAAAAAATTGTGTAAAAATGTAAATATGAGATTAACATTATTTAATTACATATAACTGAATTAAAACCTTAGTTTCTAAATGGCGGCGGTTTGGTAGTTATTTGGCGGCAGTTATTTGGCGGCAGTTTGGCGGCAGATTTGGCGGCGCACATCCAACACGTATAAATTTATACAAAATAACAAAATTTAAACAAAAATACAACTGTTGATTACAAAATGCATACATAGAATAGACTTCTTTGCACTAAAACCAATTAATATAAAATAATTTTTTATTAGCAATGAATTTTTTTAGTTTTCATTAAAAACAGGTGAAATGAAGTTTCAATATTATAATAACAAACAAACAAAAAATATAATAAATGTTGATTTTTTATTTTTATTTTCTAACAAACCACGCCTTAGTCCTCAGCTACAAGTATTTTACCTATAAAGTTCTGTAAGTTTGATTAAAAACCTACGATCAACCGTCAATAGTTCCCAGAAATTTACAAAAATTTAGATAATCTTAACAGCCAAAAATAAAAACAAAAAGAAAATTGCGACTACCTCTCGCCTTAACATTTATTTTTCCACTATTTTGTAAACACACAGACAGACCAAGGAAAACATTTCGTCTGCGAATATTGATAAACATAAAGTAATAGTGTGTGTGAAAAAATAAAATTTATTATTGTTGTTGTGTACTCCTGTACTCCTTGTTGTGTTTTTGCTTCTTGGCCTTCTTGTATTTTATATACTGTTAGTGTATTTTAAAATTTCTTGTATTTCCCATATGTTATATATATTACAATTTGTTTATTATTTTAAACATGAAAAAATTTTCTTCCGCGGTATACATGACTTTATTGGCATACGACCAACATACAAGGCTTTAAAATAAAATTTGTTATTCTCTAATTTTCGTGTTTTCTCATCATTAAAAGCACTAAAAATGCATAGAATAGGTCAATATTTGTGATGGAACAATTTGTGGGTCACTCATTGACGTAAATTTAGGTGTATGACGTAAACAAACCGTCTGGTTTTAAATCATTTATTTTAGTATTCATTTCATACATTTTAAATAATGTTTTCTCTAAAACGAGTTCTTCGTTATGAAATAGAGCAATAATAAAGAAAAAGCGCTTTAAAATTCGATTGTCCAGCATATTTCACGTTTTTTTCATTATTCTGTTAATTTTATTTGTTAAATATGTAATATATATTTTAAAAAAATAAGTTATTAATAAAAAAATATACTTTATTAAAGTTGCGTATTTTTATAAACAAGTTCTTTTTAAAATTGTAGGATATAGCAGATTAATTAATTTACTGGATATTAAACGACAAAAATTGATATTATTTAAGTTTAAACTAAGTTTTAAATTTTAGAAAATTTAAAAAACTAAAAAATAAAATTTTAGACAAAACTAATCACAAACAAAGTTTTTCATAAAAAAACTTTTAACCTTCATCAAAAAAATTTTAAAAAAGAGTCAAAGTAACTATTTTTTTCAAATGATTATTTTCATACATAAATCTAAAATTGGTTTGAAAATGAAACTAAAAACCACTATTTCATATCCTTCATAACGTTTAATAATGGTTTAAGCGGCCTATCCCGTTATAAATTTATTGAAGTTGATTTTTTTATAAATTTCCCAACGCTTATAAAATGAAATCTCGAAAACCAATTAAATTATAATATTAACACTATAAAATTGTTTTGGTTCACATAAAAGCGACGGCGTCAGTAGGTCTGATTATGATAAAAGTTGTTTAAGAACGCTGAATAGAAAATTGCTGTTTTTAGACCAAAAAATTCTGTTCAGTTTTGTAACTATCAAACAACAGTCTTTTCACTAATGGTGGTAAGGAGAAAAACCAACTTGTCGAAGTAGAGCTGAAGTAAGTTGTTTTATAAATGGTTCTTTTTTTACCGTATACATACGAGTTTTTCTAAATAAACAAATTGTGCAAAAATAAAATTAAAAAAAAAGATTCTTTAGTGTTTTTATTATTTTGTTTGGTTTAATATTCACTAAAATTACGTGGTTTTTCTGAAACCATTTTTTAAAGACGGCAGCGAATAAAATAAAAATCAGCTTACCTTTTTTTAATAAGTAATCAATAAAATTGACAATCAAAATAAATTTTTATCACCTAAAAATTTAACGTTTTTTGCGGTTCAGGGTCTTTGGAGCCGTCAGCAGGGAACTTGCAGCCGTCGGAATATTTTTGGAACTTGGAGCCATGAATATAAAAACTTGGAGCCAAAAGTAAAAAGTGGTTTGGGGTTGGTTTTAAGCTTTGGCTTAGGCTCGGGTAATGGTTTTAGCGATATTAACTTTTGACTCAAAGTGAAGTCCCTCACTTAGGGCTCCAAATTTCCGATTTTTGGCTCCAAGTTCCAGCTCTAAATGCCCTCGACACCAGTAACCCGAAATCTTTTTCGCGCGGTGTTCAAATATTACTAAATTTGAAAAAAAAAAACGTTTATAAGAAATCCAGACAGAAATTTGATTTATTTCAGAAACACGCTCTGTGAGTGCCAACCCAAGCACGTATGCTGTCCTTTTTCTTGCTTTCCACATTTCATGGCGAATAGGGTAATAATGAAAATTTTTTAACTACATTAAATTTTATAACACTTCTCAACGAATACTTTATTAAATAAATTACAACCGATGTGTCAAAATAAAACTAAAAGTACGCCTCTTTTTGTTGTATTTTGTGGAACCAAACCTTAAATTTAAAAAACCAAATGAAATTAAAACTTTAAAACCAAACTTTAAAAAGAGTAAAATTTAAAAACAAACTTTAAGAATTTTTTTAAATTAACAATATAAAAAACTAAAAAAACATATTTACAAAATTCTCCTGAAAATATTTATGGCAAACAGGTAAGACTTTTTACCCAAGGATCCTAAATATCGAACAAAAATTTGACGAAATAAACCTGTTACTCCAATTATCGCACAGCGGGAAAAATCCGTTGGCATCTAAGACCTGAGTAGACGACGTGAAAAATAAGAGCTAACCCCCGAACACTTATGGCAACCAAGGTTTATAATCGTTGTACAACATTTCCTAAGTCGCACCACGTTATCACGGCAGGATGATTTAAAACCAGGATGAAATCCTGGCGACTGTATTGTGTTTGCAAATCTAAAAGTGTATTAGTATTTCTGTCTTTATTCTATATTTCCAACGACTTAGTCAAAATTATAGTAAAATTCCAGTCAAAATTTTTGTAAAATTTTAGTTAAAATATTTGTAAAATTATAAATAAATTTCAGCAAAATTCTAATTAAAATTCAATAAAATTTTAATTAAAGTTCCAGTAAAATTATAGTCGAAAATATTTCAGTAAAAATTTGTGGCGAGATGCAACAAGTCCCGACCGTTTTCTGCCTGTTGCTGGTCTGGCTGGGGTTGTGCCGGGGCGGCGGCGATGATTTCTTGTGCCGCAAGCGCTCCGTGAACGACGACGAGAGCAAAGGTGACGGCAACTGCAGCGTCTCCCTCACCGGCAACACCCAGTGCTACAGCATGCGCCGGCATTCGGACGGGGCCATGTCCTACGGCTGCGGGGTGCCCTGCGACTGGAACATGCAGAATTTGGACGAGCGCGGCTGCCTCACCACCCAAATCACCGGACAATACCTGGCTACCGTCTGCTGCTGCAAGACCTCTAAGTGCAACTACGGCCCATTTAAAGGCGGAGTGCGCCCCGGCCCGGTCTGGACTCTAGCGGCCATTTTTATAGCCGCCCTCCTTTACTCTGCCAGGAAAGAATGGTGGGAAATGTGATAGGAAAATGTAGTGGAAAGCGCAGTTAAACTGTAAGATTAACTGGGTAAGTATAAAATATATAAAATTAACCCAATCCGATTGCTGTTGCGATAAAAATGACTTTCTCGGAAAATATTGAATTTTGATCCAGAGATTTTAAAAAAATAATGCCTACCTAAAAACAGTATAGATCATGTGAATTAGGCAAGCGCGCAGCCTATTGCGTTCATAGTGTGTTTTATGATTGTTCATTTTTTAGCAAGTAGTTAATAGTTGCAAACGGATTTCCACACCTTAATTTCCCCATAAAAAAAAGAGAATTATAATCGATCATAATTAATATCAAAAAGTTTTTTTCCAAGCCGATACATTTATTTTGGCTTAAAAATCACAAATCTGAACTGTAATTTTAATTTCGTAATGTCCGAAGTACTCGTGGTGTAGCATTTGTCTTATGGTGTTTTTATCGTTTTACAGTTGTAAACATTACGTATCATCACTGTGATATAGTTACTAGACTGAAAATAAAAAACTAAGGGGTACCAATTTTTTCTAATTTCACTATGATATTATGCCCATGGTTGCACGCAATATTTACCAAGGTAGAATTTAAGCTTAACTAAGGGAATACTATATAAAACACACCGCGAACGAATATAAAAGCGCGGTAGGTTTGTAGAACAAACTTTTTATTTGTCGTAAAGCTAAAAAATATAAACTTACTCCGCTTTAAAAAAAAACCCAGAAAACCAATAAAATATATGAAATTTAATGTAAGGCTTTCGTAATTAATAGTTGTAGTTAATCATCCAAGTTACACAAATTTTTAAATTTGTCGCTGTGTAAATATTTTTTTATCAAAAATTACTGGTATTTTTTAATAACTGGGGTATTTTTGCGGCTTTGTTGTTTTTAACTAAATTTTTTAGGATAATAATTTTTTCGCCATTACAGATAGTTTTTCCTGTAGAAGCTAAAATTTTTTGTACTTTGCAAGGCTAGATTTCAAAATTTTAAATTATAAATGGATTATTGTTTAATTACAAGTTAATTTTTATTTTTAACCAACATAATTTCAGAATTATCGCCGGACACGAACGAACATTGCCGATAAGTGAAAAAACGGAATTTTAAACATGCAATAAATTGGCATAAATATATTTATTTTGATTATATGAATATTTTTTGTAAATGGATAAATTGATTATCATAACAAGTTTATTATTTGTCTTTAATTGTAAATTTTCTGTAGATGTTTTTTTTATTTTTAAACGTGTAAATGCAATAAATATTATTCTATATATTTTTGTGTAGAAAAGTGTAGTTTATTTATTTTAATATTTGTAATTTAACTTTTTATATATTTTTTTATAAATAATTTATTATGTTATATGAGCCGGATATTCATGTGGTTTATTTTAATATCTAACAAAAGAATTTTTGGCCTAGTATTGAATCAAATCAGTTTAAAAATATTAAACATCTGTTTGTAGTACTTTTTAATTCAAATTTTGTTATTTTTCTTACGAAACTTAGTACAAAATTTTTAGCCATCGAAATTTTAAATTAAAAGCAACTTGGAGCCGTCGGAAATTTTGTGAAATTAAAATTGCTAAAATTGGAACGAACTTAGGTTTAGGTTTTAGATAGGTATAGGTTTTATAGCTTGGCTCAAAACTTTAAATTCAAGAAAGCATTTGTTTTACGTTATCACAAAACATAAGCGTAAGTAGGAAATCTGTACCCCGAAATTTAGAAACTTGGAACCCTGAAAATGAATTTGGGTTACGCTTAGGTTTCAATCCTTCAATCAAGTGGGAAAAACAATTAAAAGTGAGTCCCCAATAAATAAATCAATGAAATTCTTTATTTACTCATAAAATAATATAAAAAATCGGTAAAAATACGATTAAAAAAACCGCTGGATAAAATAAATATATAATTTATAAAAAGCAAGTATCAAAAAATATATTGTTTTTTATACTTTTTTGATTTTATATAATATCAGGATTCGTTATTTTATATCTCAAAATAATATAAAAATGTTACTGCTTATTGAATGGTTGTGAAAGTGTTTAAACTGAATTATTTTGTACGATAAAAGTAATTTCCAACATGTTAGTATAACAATATGAGTTGCAAATTAATTGTGATTAAAGTATTATGGAAGTAAAAATTCATTAAAAAACTAGAAAAAATTTATTTTATATATGGACAAACTAGGTAACTGACAGAATTGTAGCCAGAAAACAAAATTCCTCACAATTAGATAATTTTTAATAATTTCCCTAAAATTTGAAAGTGTCTAACAATTCTAGCGATTATAATTTGAACCGATGTAAAACTTTTTTTTTCCTTTTTGACTGAAAAATAAACAAATCGAATAGATAGCATATGATACGAAAAAAAAACTTAAAAGGATGCTCAAATAATCCGAAAATATGTACTTGACATTACAGTGTATTGTTATTGTTGATTCCTCACGTTTGAAAAATATGAAAAAAATTTCTAATTTTTAATTTACGAATTTTAATTACGTACGTAATTATGAAGTACTGTACCCGCAATCTTGTTATGATAGGTATTCCTGTAACTATTTGATTTTTAAAACTACATGGTGTTAATATAAAACAGCGAGAGCATGCATCAAACCAAAATAAGAGCAAGCCAAAACAATTTGGATTGGATTTTATGAAGCTACTTGAAACACCGAGCTGAATATACTGAACAGCGATACTTTAAACTAAAGTAAAAACGCAATTAAAGCATAAAAACTCCAAAGTTTATAATCGGACCAGAACTGCACAATCAAAATATAGACTGAATATAGTATTTCTAAAATCTTTTAGGTCAAAATTACCTGCAATTATGTTTACAATGACGATCATACGGTACAAAAACGAGTTAAGTATATGTACTATCTTAGCATGTTAAAAAATTTATTTTTATATTTTCTTTAACAGTTTGTAAAAATTTTCTATATTCGTTGTTGTTAATTGCAAAAACAATTCTTGGATGCCAAACTTTCAAGAAAAATATTAACATATGATTTTATAGCCTGAATATTGTATACTTAAATTGTATAATAAACATAAGTTATATCACAAAAACAGACTGTGACTTACGTGGCCTGCACATCTTTTTAATATTCAAATTATTTGATCAATTTCACAAAAAAAACTAAAGTTTTTTAAAAAATGATTGAGACTGGAAAAATTTTTGGTGAGCATATCTTGCTAACGCTACTGTTGATTTATACGAAAAGTTTTTTAATGAATAGATTTTCTTGTTAACTATACATTTATATAAATATTTCTGAATTAACCAGACTGTTGGCGAGATATGCTCACCTAAAAATTGTTTCTAGTCTCAATAATTTATGACCAGATTTTTGATTATTTCAGCAGATAATTTGCATACAAAATAATATCATGATCGAAGTGCACTAATTACAGTTGCTTGTGATTTACATTATCATTTAATGATAGTTATTAAAATAAAATAAATAAAGTATATTCAACATAGTGAACCATATACCATTGTTATTTTTATTAAAGTTCCAATGCAACCTGCCTATTCAAATTAAAGCAGCTGACCATAGATGTTTTTGGTCGTGTCCGCTAGGGGGGTCCACCTCCGGGTGGAAGGCCAAAATTTTTTAGGGGGTGCTGTCCATGGAGGTCCGGACCCCCCTGGCTTTTTAGGTGGGGTCGACCCCGGGGGAGAGATTTATAATTTAGGGGGGTCAGGGGGGTCCGGTTTTTCGACAAAGTTTTTTTTAAATCAATAATTTAAGCATTTTTAGGTCTAATATTGAATTTTATATACTAAAACAGCCTATTGGGCCTAAAAAGTGTATTTAAACACTGTTTTTAACTAAAAAACCGTGTTTTTGACAGTAAATAAAAAATTATACTTCCAAATTGGTCGGGAGGGAGAGGAGAGGGGGTTTAGCCTCGCTAGGGGGGTGGGGTCAAGCCGGACGGCTCTCGAGCTTTGGGGGAGGAGGGGGGGCTGGATTTTTTTTTAGGGGGAGTCCAAAATTTTGGATCTAGGGGGGGTGGACCCCTCTGTCCCCTCCCCCCAAAAACATCGATGCAACTGACCCACTGACTAATTGTTGTTAGGTTGTATTATAAAACAAATCAAAAAAGTCATTTTTTTTACTTTAACGCCTTAGTTCCTAATTGGCGGCGGTTTGGCGGCTTTTTGGCGGCAGTTTCGCGGCAGATTTGGCGGCGCACATCCAACACGTAGAACAATTTGAGATTTTGTTAAAAATAAAAAAAATGAAATCGATTCGCAACACTTTTAAATATCGAAATAGTTTGTTAATACGCCTTTGGCAGACCGCAGAGGAATCCTTTGAAATTTTAAAAGTTGAAATTGATTATCTAATATGCTTTTGACTTTATTTTTGCTTTGGTCTCAGTTCTGTATAAGATTCGAGCTTCAAATAAGATACAGTGTCTAAAATGTTTATGAATGACTTGGTTTCAAGGTTTCTAAGCCACAATCTCAATATTAAACGGGTGTTACGTTTTTACACAATGCATGACGTAAATACTACGAACCGAGCACGGCTCACTGACATTAAACTAAACTAACAAAATTATGGTAATATATAATGACTCTAAAAGCTTATTAATAAGTACTAAGAAAGACCATTCTTAAAACTTTTTTCTAAGCTAGTTAGCAACGTAATTTTCTAATACACTGTAAAGCGTTCCATTTTGATACTACACCAAAAAGATTTATTGAGCATTTTCCTTTAGCACTTAAAGCTTCAATGTAGGGTGGTGTGGTATGAATGATTCAATCTCTGATGTTACTATTGTTACAATCGAACAAAATAAGGTTTTTTTAAAGTTTAACGCCGCTTCTTTGGTTAATTAATTTTTTTTTAAATTTATTCTTCCGTCGTATTCGAGTTTTGGTAACCTATATTTTTTTAAAGTGTTATTGTAAAAGTTTTATGAAATTTCTATATTGGCATGCATGTTAAAATTATTAATTTTTAATTAAAATAAAACAATATTAACTTTCAAAAACTATAAAAAACAGCTTAGCTTGACCTAATAAAAGTTTGGTTTTTTGCACAAAAAATCTCAAAAAATCATCACGATTTTTCATAAAGAATTTCCTTGGGTTAGCCTTTTATACGATTGGGTCAGTTTTTATTTAGTTTGCATTCTCCGTTTTGAAATTGAGAGATTTTGTTAAAACTCTTATTGTCGGACATAACTCCATAAAAAGAAAGGGTACAAAATAAGGCCGCCAAAATAAGGACATAAAAATACCACAGTTCAGCGTTAAAATTTGCCTAAAACATTACCGCATATAAAATTATTAAAAAAAACTCCATAAACTCTGAATTGATCAATTCTCATATTAATAAATTGTTTTTCAAAATAAAATGAAACACTAAAAAAGATATGCAGCGCTCACTATATGCCACGCCCTAATTTCAATAAACGTCCAGGTGTAAAACGATCGTTTTGGAAATTCAGTAAGATGTCAACAAAGTCCTTATACAAATAAAATACCGCTATCCAGCACACCACAATATTAAAAAAAATATCAGAATCGTGAATAATCGCTAAAAGTGTGTGCCCAATCGTTTATGGGTTTGTTGTATTGAGTTTTATAGATTGATTTCGTTTTTAATACCGAAAAACAATAAATTATTACAAATTATTTTTTTAAGAAAATATTATTATAAAAGACTATGATCCTGACTCAGGCTAGTATATTTTTGGCATACCCTTGGTAAATGTTTATTACAACTAACTTTAAAATGCTATAAAAATAGAGTAGGAAAAAAGCGTCGATTTCACTTTTGGCGTATGTTGATTTAGAATATATATATATATATATATTAATTATAATATATATATATAAAATTATATATATATATATATATATATTAATTATAATATATATATATAAAATTATATATATATATATAAATATATATATAAAACTAATTATGCTCAAACATATTTATTCCCCCAACTGGGGCACGCCCTACTCGGGGCGAACCCCAGTTAAATCACTTAATTCTTACTTAGGACCTTGTTTCTCAGGTGCTTCTAATCATCAAAGCCACATGATCTTAACTAAGGCGCCATAATTAGGGCCCACAGAAAAAAATTGATTTCCAATGAAAAAATAATTTTGGTATATTATTTTTATAAAGCTAATAATTTATAAAGTGATTTATAAAGTGAATTTTTTTTTGCGTCTTTATTAGGACGCTCCTTTTTCTTTATTAGCATGCGCGCTAATAAGGGCCGTTACATAATCTAAATAGGGCAATATTTTTAAAAACAAGGCTGTACTTAGAACAATAAATCCCTTAACTAAGGCATTTCCAAACTAGAACATGCCCTAGTTAGAGCAGTAAAAGGCCTGAGAAATATATAAAATTACATATATTTCTACGTTTTTTGAATTAAATATAAAAATATTTAACTCAAAAGGTGATCTAAACTTTTTTTTTAATTGTACATAAAAACTAAGAACGATAAAAATAAATTGTATACCTTATAATGATTTAATCCAAATAATTTAGTTGAAATAACTTCCATCAGTTCGGGGCTAATGGTAAACCGGATTTTGATATTCGGCATTTTATTGCTTATTCAGCGTTTATCGGCTGTTGTCTTGCAGAATTTCACTCTCCACTGTCTTCAAAACTCTTCGGAAAGCTGTCTGGACTTCAGCGCCTGTTGTTCGGAGCAGATTTGCTACCGTAAAAATAAAATCAATTACTGTGCTCCGACAAATAGGGGACAAATCGATGATGCCATATGCGTTTGTTCCAATAATGCGCTTATTCACGAAGTAAACTGCCTTTCTACGCTATTTTTAGCAGTGATTTGTGTTTTAATAACTCGATCGCAACATTGAGACACCATTCATTTGGACCTTGAGTAAGCCTGTAATGTGGTTTTTGTTACTGGAATCATTGAAAACTTTAATGAAAAATAGCACTTACGTAATTAGAAACTGAAATAACATTTTATTTTTATTTTATAAAAAATTTAATAATTATTTTGTTTATATGTCATATTTCACTATTTCCTTTATTATACAACAGTAATTTCATTTTTTATAAATACGTTTTTAGACTTTCACTTTTTGGTACGGGGTTTTGGGAAATAGGGATTTTAGATGCGCAAGTAAGGAACCTACAGCCGCAGGAATGTTTTGGGAAAATGGAGTCGCAAAAGTTGGAGAGCCCTAAATAAAAAAAATGGTTTGGGCTTCGGCTTGGGCTTTGACTTAGCCTAAGGTATAGGTTTTAATCATTTTTACTTTTAGTCACAAGTTCAAATTTTTAGCTCCAAGCTCACAATTTGAGGCACCAAATTCCTTATTTTTGGCTCTATGTATGTAAGTTTCAACTTCAATAGTTTCCTCTGTTCTATTGACCTTAAATCTTACACCTTATATTAGCTACAAGGAAAATACGTGCAACAGTGTTTTACAGCAACAGGCAAACCAAACAAAATTTAACTTAGACTTACAAATAACTATCGATTTGAAATGCAAAAGTTACTTTTTGGTTTAATGTTTATTATTTTTTTGTTGCAAAAACATTTATGTGAGCATCGCTGTTATTGGAATAAGTATCTTACGAAACCGACATATAGATTTCATTAAGTGACGGCAGTACCAGAGTTCTGCATAGGTTTTTTTTTGAAATCTGATCTGACGAAATTTGAGAGAACTATGCTTTTAGCACTTAAACCACACCAAGTAGTTAAGCTAACTGATTTGCTTGCTCTAAACCTTTTTAATTACTGAAAGCGTAAATAAAACATGCTTATTGTGCAATGTTAATATTTTAATTTTCATTTTGCACAATGTATTTCACTTATAACTTTCAATATGTTTTTATTTTGTGGTTTTGTGTAATCCATGTTTATCCTCAGTCTTTAAATAATGTTGATAACAACGATGACCATGAAGGTAACACTTATGTAATATAATTTCCAGTTAGGTTTATGATTGTTTTTTATTTAATTTGATGTTTAATATTTTTGATTCAGTCTATGCTCTAAATTTTTATACCCAAAAAATAGATTTAAAGGTTATCGAAAATAAAACTTGAAAAGAAAGATACCTTATAAAACCAACTTATGATTTTATTATTATTTTTTTAATGTATCAAGTGGACTAAAGCAGAGTCAGAAAAAAGTGCTAAACATCTTGCTATTTACATATTATATTGCTCGCGGTGACTTGACATCATAACTGCTATTTATTTGACCTAGCATTTCTGAACCATCAACAGAACAGACACTTTCACACTTCTTTGAAAAAATTAAAGCGCAAAGACTTCCTATCTTCCATAATATCGTCGTACCATGACAAAATGAGTCAGCATCCTCGTAAAAATATAAACACACGACATACATAATATAAAAAATATTAGTCAGAGTCGCGTTGATTTTATATTGATTGTGTCTTTTTATGTCGAAGTAAAGACAATATAAACTCTGAGCCACTCGTCCACCACTCCTTCGTTTCATATAGAAAGCCAAATTTACTGCGAAATTAAAATTCACAATCATTATAAAATCAACGTGACTCTGACTCAAACGTTTATACTGTTTGTATGTTGAGAAAATTATAAAAAAGTCACAGTTACGAGTATTTTATGACGACTCTGCATCACGCTGTCATATAATAACGACGATCTGTAAGTACAAATTACGCGTATCGGAAATTTTTTAAGTGATCAAATATTTACTTCTTGCATGAAATAGGCGATTTATTCGATAGTTATATCATTGTAAAATTCTGATCTCAGTCTATACAATGACAATTTAAATTAACACGTCATTAACATGTTAAGGACCCTAAAATGTCATATGTATAGTATTCGTGATCACTTCATATATGTTTTGCTCTGTGGAAATGGTTGTGGGAAGAGCTGCTAGAATCACTTTTAGCCAATTAGCGCTTGAGAAAGAATTGGATTTCCGATGGATGAAAGATCTTCATTTTTTCCCAAGCCCTAATTGGCCAAGAATGATTCTATAAGGTCATAACTCTGTGAAGGTCTTTAGCATTGAACAGCTCCCTTTAAATAAGGAAAGTTTTTAACTATCGTGAAATAAAACAACTGTGTCTTTGGTGAGATATGAACTACACATAGTGATGTTTTCACCCTTCAATATCGTGCACCGGAGTTCCGGCTATTTAAACATATGTTTAAATATATATAGTATAGTACTATATAAAATTAAAAATGGCTAACAAATTTTATCATTTTTATATGCTTTAAAAAACCAGCCTTGAAGCTATCAAATCATATTTTATTATTAATTCGAAATTACTGACTCATTGTTGTTAGTTAAACTGCTCACCATGTAAGTATATCTAGCACCCAACATGATATTTACCATAATGAAGTATATATAACACAAAAGATGGTCTATACTGTACACTAAATTTCTGAATAAAATTTTGGTAAAAAAGCCACACAAAGTTGCGCATGTGGTATACTTTTATTGCAAAATTTTAATCAAAAACTTAGTGTGCATTAGGACATTTTTTGTGTTATATATTCTTGCTCTAAATTGCATAATTTTTTCTTTTGTCGAGCGAAAATATTTGCTAAGCAAAAAAAATTATTGAATGTAAAAAACGGCAGTTTTTACAGCAAGAAAAGTAACACTATACTTTTAAAATCGCAAAGCAGTAAAACCAGCAAAAAATGTTAGATTTTTGCTGGAAAAACCGGCCAAAATTGCGCAGTACGACTTTTCTAGTAAAGTTTTTGTCAAAAAATTAAATTAAAGTCACACATTTTTTGTATTATATATTCTTGCTATAATTATACGATGATGTGCGGTTTTATGCTATATGCACATAAAATATGTAGCTGACCTCCATAATTGCAGTATCTTTGGTATTTAATCGACTATTTAACAACAAAACCATTGAAAATTTTTCATTTTAAGTTTAACAATCAAGTTAAAAACTTGTATTTTAATAATTATTTATCAAATTACTTAATTTAAAAACCAAATTCTAAATTTTTAAGGGCCAAAGTTGGTTAATTTTCTGTATATTTTGTGAAAAGGTGGAATTTAAAAAAATCTGCGTTCTTATTTGTTTAAAAAAACACGTCATTACCGCACAAATTTTAATTGGTCAGCTCAAAACTAAACTTAAAATTACAATTTTTATGTTTGTTTAATGGAAAAACAAAAATGTTTTTACCGGGGTTAAAAATATACGTAAAAAATACAAATGCAGTCGGTAAACTTGCCCATTTCACCATGAAAACTATAATTAATCATAAAACCTGATAAGCTTACCCTGACAATCACTTCTTTAGACTTTGTCACCAATCTTAAAATCAAGGTATCAAAGGAAACTAAAATGTTGACACTTTCTTTAAATGCGTCGTTTCATGAAAATCGATGACAAAAATTTTGACTCTGCATCTTAGCTTCAGCTTAAACTGATATTTAAAAATATTTTGTATTTTACATTTTACAGATGAAGTTAACGATTATTACAATATTTCGATAAAAATACAGTCGCTTATTTTGAAAAATTACGACAAAAATCAACTGCCTGTTTTAAACGCCAGTAAAACCGTCGCTGTTATGGCGCATTTGAATCTGGAGCACATCGACAAAGTGGTAAAGCGTTATCAATATCACTTCTTAAAAAATAAAGAAAATAATTTTTTAAAAAGCTTTATTATACAAATTGTAATAACATCTTATTGGATTTTTTTTCTTTTTTGATTAACCCGTTCCCGTAATTGCCTTTTCCTCGGTTACAACCGTAAAACGTTCGTGCGACTGCGACCTATGTCATACTTCCGACATGCCTAATTTTTTGCGCGAGTAGTGCCCAGTGAGCCAGCAAATTGAAATGGTTAAAGCGATACGGTGGCAATATGCAAATTTTTGTCACAGCGTAGGATATTTCATGTTGCAAAAATTTGCATATTGCTACCGTACAGTTTTAACCAATGGACCTACCTAGCATTACAAAAATTTGGGTCCACGGTCCCGCCACGAAATCAGAATTCGTTATGAAACCAATAATATTTACCAAATTTTTTTTAAAACCGGAGATTAAACAACTATATTAAAACAATTTCCAGTATTTTTGTAAACTTTTGACCATTATTTAGAGCTATATTAAGCGTAACTGAGATTTCTCATATGTAAATTTTTTTGGTTAATCAGAAAAAAACAATTTTTTTGATGATTAATTAAATACAAAAAGACCACTAAAATTTTTAAAGGACATGTTTTATTTGTATATAGTATTTCCAGTTTCAAAAATAATACAAAAAAAAGATTTAATTTAAAAGGAATTTTGTTTCGTGGTGGGACCGCCGACCCTATTTTGTTATGCTAGGTAGGTCCATTCAATTCGCTCGCTTACTGGGCACTATTCGCGCACAAAAATTATGTATGACGGAAGTACAATCTAGGTCATGCGAAGAGATTACTGCGGTAAGATTTACCTACGACATTTGTCATACGAAAATACCACCACCGTGAGACGAAGGTTATATACTTTTGTCGTACGAAGGTTTCACGGTTGTAGCGGGGAAAAGACCTTCACGGGAACGGGTTAACTAAATAAAACTTTTTATTATTTATTTTAAAACAATATTTAATCTAATAATTAAACTTATATGTCGCTAATTATCCGTAAGTAGATTTTAAAATAAAATAATTTTGTTTTGTTTCTTTTTTGCTTTTTTAAAAAAATAAGTCGATTAACGTTCTATTTTGGCAATAAATTTATAGTTTTGTTTCAAACAATTATAAAAATAATGCATAAAACAATAATAAATGGCTATTATTTCTATGAATATACAATAAGCTGAATTTAAAATAATTAATACAAATACAAATAAAAAATAAACAAAGAGCATTAAATTTACCTTTTTGAGAGCAATTTCAAATAATTAAAAATAAACTCTTTGGCGATTTTTCAGAAACGGAAATTGTTTATTTTTGAAAATAAATTAAGATATTCATAGGTGGAAAAAGGAGGGGGGGAAAGACCCTGTTTTTGAGGATATTCGGGGGGGGAAAACACTGCGCACTAATATATGTCTCCGCAAACTTTTTTTTTTTTTTTCTCAGTTTTTTTTTTTTTTTCCTGGGGCGGTTGGCCCTTCTTTCAGCCTGGAAGAATTTAGCTTTAATTAAATATTTTAAATGTCAAAGTATTATAAAAAAATTAATGCCGTTTTGAACATGCTAGATATTTTAAAATAAAGTTTTATAGTGTTTCTGCAAAAAACTTGTATTTTGATTTGGCTTTTTCTGATGGCATTAGGGTTTAATTTTTATAAATGTAAAACATTAATTAAAAATGTCATCAAAGTAAATTATTACATAAAGTTTATAAAAAAACAGGCTTTAAAAAAAGGCTTTATTTTTATTGGAGTCGCCAATATATGGGACTCAGTTAAAAATTAAAAAAATATATATATATATATATCAAAAAATTTGTAACACAAAATGATTTGGAGATGATGAGGAGAAATGATTTGGAGCAAGAAAAAAAGTTTAGCAATTTTGCTGCAACTCATTTTTGCAAAAAAGCAACAAAAAAATGTCAATGCACTAATAATAGTTACCTACTATGCCGTCTGTTCTGTAGTTAAAATTTCATTATTTTATCTGCATCATGGGTGGCACGGGAGCGCCAAGGAGCGATTTAGCCCCGTGGCGCGGCGCCAACCATTATTAGAGAACGTGGGTAAATTCCGAAATTCAGAACCTTCTTCTTCTTCTTCTTTTTCTTCTTCTTCTTCTTTTTCTTATCATTCCAACGCTCCATCCTTAAAAGCGATATTCCTCATTCGTTACTGATTGATCAAAAATAAACATGGGCTCATTAGAAAGAAGAAGGAATTACACAACTTTCTTAGCACTTTTTTCATTTAGGTCCTTGTTATCAATTTATTGATCAAAATAAAAAACTTGAAAAATAGACAAATAAAAAATCCCAACCGCACAATTACATAGCTTTTTGGCAACAATAAGGATTGTACAGAGCAGACAACCAACATCTCCTGATAGAAACCGCACAAAAAAAGCAGACCGGTTTTAATTGGTGGCAGAAAAGGAACCAGTTTCCAGCGCCATCTGTTTCAACCGCGCAGAAAACGGCGAACACAACAGAGTACTTTTTTAATTCTTGCATTACTGATGACAAAATTAATTCAAAGTTTTATTTATTAAAAAATAATAACTAGCATTGAAAAATGCTCTAAGAATAGAGCAGGAAAAAGGGGCGATTTTTCCCCGGGCGTATGTTTAGACAGAAAAGATGTAGACTAGTCTGAGATGGACATTATGTGGACTATAGGAAATTTGCATTTGGTTTGGCCAGCTGCTCACTAAATAAAAATTTCTACGATATGATAATGATTTGTTTATACATTGACTCTAATTATATAGTACTGTTGCATTTTTTTTTAGTTTGATGAAATGTCAATTTAAAAAATCATAATCACAGCAATTTTTGACAAGCGCGAAATCGCCATTTTTTCAATTAGAAGGTTATATTTGTATGTGTAAAAAACAACTATAAATTTGAAAAAGTGGCGATTTCGCGCTTGTCAAAGATTGCTGTGAGTATGATTTTTTCAAATGACATTTCATCAAACTAAAAAAAAATGCAACAGTGCTGTGTGAGTAGATCAATGTATAAACAAATCATTATCATATCGTAGAAATTTTTATTTAGTGAGCAGCTGGCCAAACCAAATGCAAATTTCCTATAGTCCACATAATGTCCATCTCAGACTAGTCTACATCTTTTCTGTCTAAACATACGCCCGGGGAAAAATCGCCCCTTTTTCCTGCTCTATTCTTAGAGCATTTTTCAAGGCTCGTTTGGGGTGGGGGGTCGTAGAATGCTAGTCTACCTATTTTTTTGAATTAAATTAAAAAATATCCTAATAAACTATAGTTTTAGCTGCGCAATGACATATGTTTATAATCATTCCGTTGCCGAGATAAAATAAAAAATAATAAGAAGAAGAAGATGAATTTAAATTACAAAATTAACCCACGTTGTTTAATTATAGTTAGTGCGGTGCAGATGCGCTCCAGTCTTAGTTTACATAAGTTCTCTAAATATAGTTGGCGCGATGCCGTGCGCCAATGATTGCAATTATAATTTTTATAGTAATAATAATAATATTAATAATAATAAGATGATGAACATGAATTACAAAATTTACTCACGTTGTCTAAGTATAGTTGGCGCGGTGCCGTGGGTTAAATTGCAGTTGGCACCCCGCACCACCGATGATTACCGGCGCGTGGCGCTCCCGCGCCACCGACGCTTATTATTATTTTTTAATAAATAAAACTTTGAATTAATTTTGTCATCAGTAATGCAAGAATTAAAAAAAGTACTCTGTTGTTTTTGCCGTTTTCCGCGCGGTTGAAGCAGATGGCGCTGGGAACTGGTGCCGTTTCTGCCACCAATTAAAACCGGTCTGCTATTTTTGTGCGGTTTTTATGAGGGGATGTTGGTTGTCTGCTCTGTACAATCCTTATTGTTGCCAAAAGGCTGTTATTGTGCGGTTGGGAGTTTTTGTTTGTCTATTTTTCAATTTTTTATTTTGATCAATAAATCGATAACAAGGACCTAAATAAAAAAAGTGCTTCCTAAGAAAGTTGCGTAATTCCTTCTTCTTTCTAATGAGCCCATGTTTATTTTTGATCAATCAGTAACGAATGAGGAATATCGTTTAAGAATGGAGCGTTGGAAGAATAAGAGAAAGAAGAAGAAGAAGAAGAAGAAGAAGAAGAAGAAGTTCTGAATTTCAAAATTTACCCACGTTCTCTAATTATGGTTGGCGCGGCGCCACGGGGCTAAATCGCCCCGTGGCGCTCCCGCGCCACCCATGATAAGCGTCGGTGGCGCGAGAGCGCCACGCGCCCGTAATCATCGGTGGTGCGGGGTGCCACACTGCTTAACCCGCATGGCACCGCGCCAACTATACTTAGAGAACGTGAGTAAATTTTGTAATTCATGTTCATCATCTTCTTCTTATTACCACCCATAATTATTATTTTTACTTTAAAAATTATAATTGCAATCATTAGCGCACGGCATCGCGCCAACTATATTTAGAGAACGTAGATAAACTTTGTCTGGAGCGCAACTGCAACGCACTAACTATAATTAAACAACGTGGGTAAATTTTGTAATTTAAATTCTTCTTATTATTATTATTATTTTTTATTTAAAAAGTATATCTCGGCAACGGAATGATTATAAACATATGTCATTGCGCAGCTAAAACTATGGTTTATTAGGTTATTTTTTAATTTAATTCAAAAAAAAGTGGTGGACTAGCCTTGATTAATTTATAATGTTGGATTGTCATAGCAATTTGTTTGTTTAACCCTTTCTTTGTCTTTTATTTTTGTTGTACTGTAAGTCTGTTACCCTTGCTGTAACCTTTGCAACAAATAAAATTTGTTTCTTTCTTTCTTTCAAAAATGCTCTAAGAATAGAGCAGGAAAAAGGGGCGATTTTTCCCCGGGCGTATGTTTAGACAGAAAAGATGTGGACTAGTCTGAGATGGACATTATGTGGACTATAGGAAATTCGCATTTGGTTTGGGCAGCTAAATAAAAATTTCTATCATATGATAATGATTTGTTTATACATTGATCTAATCACACAGCACTGTTGCATTTTTTTTTAGTTTGATGAAATGTCAATTGAAAAAATCATACTCACAGCAAACTTTGACAAGCGCGAAATCGCCACTTTTTCAAATTTATTGTTGTTTCTTACACATACAAATATAACCTTCTAATTGAAAAAGAGGCGATTTCGCGGTTGTCAAAGATTGCTCTGAGTATGATTTTTTCAATTGACATTTCATCAAACTAAAAAAAATGCAACAGTGCTGTGTGATTAGATCAATGTATAAACAAATCGTTATCATATGGTGGAAATTTTTATTTAGTGAGCAGCTGCCCAAACCAAACGCAAATTTCCTATAGTCCACATAATGTCCATCTCATACTAGTCCACATCTTTTCTATCTAAACATACGCCCAGGGAAAAATCGCCCCTTTTTCCTGCTCTATTCTTAGAGCATTTTTCAAGGCTAGTATAACATTACAGAATCAACAATTTTAACATTAAAACGTCTAAAAAATGAGCCCTTTTTTGTATTGTAGAATGGTATTTGTTTTTAAACCAAGGTATTATATCTTTCATCAAACCACAAATTTGCCTACTCGTGATTTTCTAAAGCCTGAAAACTGTTTCTATTTCTCCGCTTTTAACTCTTTAGGATTTAGGTGTAAAACATTTCATCTTACACGCGTGGTAAGGACACTCATAACTTAGTTTTACTGCCATTTTCTTCTGTACGTTAAGATGAAAACCTCTTCCATTAGACACTAAGCATCGAGAAGCAATATTTACATATTTCGTGTCTGGGATGTGGTCATAGTCAGAAAAGGTCAAAGAAAACAACGCAATATTGAAAATAATGTACTTTGTGAAGGTGAAAAATGCTTTCCATCTTTTTTTTACAAAAACGAAAAAAAATTTTTAAAGAAATACGTTCACAAACGAAAGAAGCTCATGTATTGTGGGGACAAGCTAATGCTTTGATACTTGGCCAATTATTACTAAACACAGTGTCTCGTGAGTTTTTTTTTTCTACAGGCTTCATTTATTTCCAAATACATCTTAAAACCAAGTTGGTGAACAAAAGAAAAAAATAGGTTCGACAAAAATAACTTTAACATTGATGTTTTAGGATGATGTAACGCAGACTATGGTCATTCACGGACATTTTTATATGGTAAAATTAAATTAGTAAATCTCTTTAAATACTGTTTTTGTACTAAGAGGGGTGTTTGGTTTTTCGATAAAAATTAATTTAATATTTTAAAAACAAAGACGAATTAGTCTCTCGGCACTGCGCCAACATTATTAGAGAAAGCGGGAAAATTAAAAAATTAGGAATTTTTTGAAAAAAAAAATTGTAAAAAAAATTTACAGAAATATAGTCTGTTTACTCGTGATGTTTATGTGAAAAATATCGTCTGTGTACTCGTGATGTTCATGTCAAAAATATAGTCTGTGTATACTAGTGATGTGTACTAGTGTTTCTCCTTGGGCGTATGTTTCGCCAGAAAAGACTAATCCGAGGTGGACATGTGGATTACGGGAAAGTCGCATTTGGTTTGTGTAGTTGCTAATTGAATAAAAAAAAATCAGACCATATGATAATGATTTTTTGTGCGCTTAACACACCACAAATGAATTAAACCTCAAAGTTGTTGTTCTTAGTCGATGCAATGGCAAAAAAAATTGCATTGCAATGGCAAAGGAAACTAAACATACTCACATAAATCTTTAACCATAGCGATCGTGCCACAATTTAATGGAGGGTTATTTTTGCATGTGTAAGGAAAAAAAACTGCATTTAAATAGGTGGCGATTTCACGCCTGTCAAAAATTGCTGTGGTTATTTGGAATAATTCATTTGTGGTGTGTTTCACGTATAAAAAATTATTATCATATCGTCTGATTTGTTTATTCAGTGAGCAACTGCACAAGCCGTTTAGTGATTTCTTATAGTACACATGTCCACCTCAGACTGTTCAACGTCTTTTTTGTCTAAACTTACTTTGGGGAGAAATCGCCTCTTTTTCCTGCTCTATACTTAGAGCATATTCAATGCTATTTTTTAAGATTATTGTTTTTGTAATTTTAAGTACTTTATCAATGGAAATCTATAGGCACCTTGCACTGAAACGCAGTTTATTCATGAAGTATGCAATATACATAAGTGTCACCATAATGGATAATTACCGTACTCCTACTTATCTTTTCGTAGTATGCAGAGCAACCGATAGAAAGCGCGCGAAATTACCGTATCTCCTACTTATCTTTTCGTAGTATGCAGATCAACCGATAGAAAGCGCGCGAAATTTCGATCGGTTGATCTGCATACTACAAAAGATAAGTAGGAGTACGGTAATTATCCATTATGGTGACGCTTATGTATATTGCATACTTCATGTATAAATCGAGTTCCAGTGCAAGGTGTCTATTAATGCTCGTTGACTTAGTCTTTTAAATATTTTTATTTAACTACCTTTTTACTTACTAATCGCTAGTGTTTATTTTTATTGTATTATGCTAACAAAAACTCTAGCTTTCTTGTGCAATTAGTTCACGTTATAAACAATTCATTATCATAATGATACCAATTATTTATTCAGTGAGCAAATGCTGAAACTAGATGTTTATTTTATTTCTTATAATACAAATATGTCAACATTGTGGTCTACATCTTTTTCTGTCTAAACTTACGCCTGGGGAAAAATCGCACGTTTTTCCTGTTCTATTCTTAGAGCATTTTCAAGCCTAGTTTATTTTTATTATTAAATCGGTTTTTGATTAATTAATTAAAGTTACTATTACTCAAACTCACAAAATATGATCAGTGTGAAACAAACATTTTTAACTACCAAACTGATATTTTTGTATAAACATTCCTTCCATTTGGCGTGAGATCGAATCACTTAACCTTTTTCCCAGTACAAATTTATTTTATGACAAATAATATGGTGTATAATTACTTCGATAAGCAAATATAACAAAAGTGGTGGAATAAGTTTAAATTGTTAAAAAACTTTTTAAGTTTTTAAAGTTTAGGCTTGGAAAGACTATAATTTGTATTGGAATCCACGGGAAACGTACGGTGTTAATAAGGCCTATCTTCCAGCTTATCGAATATGGACTCCACTGTTACAAATTGATAATGTGCAAGTTTAAAAAAGTTATAACGAACAATTTTTTTCAATTTATGTCAACAATTAAATTCAATGTAAACATTACAAATTATATAAAGTAATTTAGATATAAAATAAATAACAGTATAAATTATTTTTAAATATACATATAATTTTAGGGCCACTGGTAAATATAGAAACACTGTGAATGTAAATCGAGGAAAAGTAATAGTGACAACTTTTGGCGGAGACGTAAAATATGCTACAGTAGAATCTTTTCCAAAGTAAATATTTTTGTGGTTTATGATGTATTATGATGTTTTTGATGGTTTATGATGTATTGGTTTATGATGTATTATGCTTATGCATATTACGAGTCATGAACCCAAAAAAATCAATTTATTTTTAAGTCTTAAATCAGTTTTTAAACACCACAAATATTACAGCGAAATTTGTTTAGGGGTTATTTCTGCATTAGTTCTCACATTAAAGTAATTATTTCTTGCTTTGTTTGTAGATTTACGCTAAAAATTAGCTGTGAATTTAATTTGAAAGATTACCCATTCGATCAACAAACATGCCCCGTGGTTATGTATAGTTTGAACCCGATGTCCGAGGTCCAACTTCAAACTTCCAGGTATTATCACAATAATACAGTCATTTATCACGCATTGTGTTTTGGTTCGTTTTTAAAAAGATTAGAATTGAAAAGATATGTCAAGTTGCTACGCTTTATTTTTTTTATTTTTATTATCAATCAATAAATCAGTCAAAAAATATATAAAAAATGAGGAATTAATTTAACTTACACAATTAATTGTCTGATCGCTCTTAAAAATGAACCGTCTATTAGTTCTGCGATTGAATAAAAAAATTTCAAAGAAATTCTCGCTGGGTTGATTTTTTTCGCAGTTGTTTTAAACGTCCGCGGGCGCACGAAATGATGCTCAGTGTGATTTTTAAATAAGTTTTACGAGCGGCAACCAAAAAAAAGAAAAAAAAAGAATGTCAATGTGAGCTGTGTAATCTGGGGGTGTGGACATTATGTGTTGTAAAAATGGTAACCGTTATGTTTATGAACATAAACATAAGATTTAAAAATGGTAAAAATTAAAAAAAAAACCTTATTAATTTTTGGGGAACAAAGAGATCTGCGTTTTCTTTACTTAACATTTTAAAGGAAAAATTTTATATTTTTTATATCAGCGAGTGGAGAGCTTTAAAATAATATACTCTTCTCCTATAAAGGGGCTGTGTTAAAAACTAAAATTTTTAGAAGTGCCCAGTGCAGTGCCTTAAGGCATAAAAATTTTTTGCAACCGTCACCAAAAGTTAGGGCGTAAAAAATACCGAAATCCTTCCGGGTCTCAAACTTGCGGCTCAAACAGTTTGAAAGGGCTGTTCAAAATAGAGCACTTCGGCCTCACAGTACAAATGATTTTTGCAAAAATCGTTAAAATTGACCCCTTTTAACCCATCATAATACCCAACTCAGGTAAGTTACCCCTAATGAAAATTATGTGTTTTTAAGCTTAGCAAATTATGAAGTATCATCAAAAAATTGTTTTTTCAAAAGGCAGCTAAAAGTTTAGGACCTTAACTTAAGGTATTTGCATATTGATTCCGGTGCGTTCAAAAGCTATAGAACCTCAAACAAAAAATTTTTGTAACATTTTTTCAGTATCTTTATAAAATAGATAATGCTCTCTTAATAAAATTAAAAAAAAAACAATTGCAAAAAGACAGCGGTTTAATGGTCAAAATTACAACTTACACTGTATACACACTGCAAATTATACAATGTATACACTGTATAATTTGCCATACATTTTTTGTGAAATATTTTAAAATTATATTATTGTTAGTTTTTCTATTTCTTTACAAAAATGCGATTCTACTATTTCATTTTAAATTTTGAGCTTCAAATAAATAGCAAATATATTTTAAAAAGTATTATACACAAGCTTATTGTGCTTTTTGTTAAAGACCAAAAAAAAATTTTAAACTGGCTTCAGTGTCAGAGAGTCTAAATATTTTTTGTTTATTAAGATAACATTACGGAAAAAATTTTGGCTTTTGATTTTGCAAAAAAATTCACTAGCATATGTTACGGTTTTTTTAATTTATCAATGCCGTCCAAAATGTTCTAATAAGTTTTTCAAAGCATATGAACACATTGTATTTACCAAATGATAATGGAAAAACTGAGAATATATTGCTCATGGTATACTGTTGTATGAAAAAAAAACAGTACCGTTAAATTTTTAATAATTTTTCGGATTTACAGTTGTAAGATTAACAATGAGACTGTAAACTATTTAAGTGTAGCTGGTTTGTTTTACAATTAACTCTCGTAACGATTACAGTTTTCGTATTCTAATTTAAATTACGGTCTTCAAGTGTCTTCTTGGTTATCTATAAAAAAAGTCACTTATTAATAAATTTTCTTGATTTTTAAATCAATTAAAATACGTTCATCCGGGGCTAATTAAAATAAAGTTATCCTCTTCAAAAGTTAATCAGAATAGAATTGCTATAATTTATTTATTAGCACCTTTCTTGTTTTTTTTAATCTGGTCTCCTTGCCGGAAAAAGTTTTAAAACTAGAACAAAAAGCCTCATCAAAATCTTGTGCTTTTACGTTTAAAATATATACCGCTTTAGGGATTATTAAAGTTCAAACAGATAGCACCACCAGTTTTTATGTGATTTTTTACTCATGTGTTTTTGAAGAATCAATACAGTCAAACTATTATTAATATGTTTTCAGGTGGATATCAAAACTTCTTTCGTGGTACAAAATGAATGGCCAGAAACATGAGGAAAAAAATTTTGTATCAGGTATGCGATACCAACAGTAGGGTTACCCACAAATTCAAGACACCATAATATTATATTTCTTAAGGAACAATTTACTAAATAAAATAACAAAAAGTGTAATATTCTCCATCATATATTTTGATTTGCTATTTATTTAGTGCCACATTAGTGGACATCGGGAGGGTTTATTTTTTGGGGTTATACTCCCCGAAAATTCCAAAACTACCGAAATCCCCTCCACCTAAAAAACAAGTTGGGGTAACCCGAATACCCCCTTAAAATTTTAAGGGGTCCTAGTACTAAAAACGCTAAACAATAGGATATTTGGAGGATACCTTTTTCAAATTTTTTTAGTATATCCCGCTCTGGGATGAAGCGTATACCTTCCAACATCTGTGAGGAATTTTCACATATAGGTTTAATTGGTCACACTAAAAAATTAGTAAGGAAAATTAAGTTTCCGAAGATGCGGATGATTAGCGATAATGTCACAAATATGCGTTTGGTTGTTTAAAAAAAGAAATTTTAAAATAAATTAATTCTGTTTTACGCGTATGAAAAAAAACTGTGAACGAACAGAAACCAGACAAAAATTCTATTTGAAATTTAGTTCAATTTTGAAACGTTAATGAATGCAGTCATTTAAATTATTCCATTTTTATTTTTTATTTACATATACATATAATATTTTTAGGTAATTTTATACGTTAGAAATATAGTATTACTTTGTTTCCAATCGGTAATATCATAATAATTTTTAATACACACACCCCAGAAAAAACTATAACAAATGTAAAAACCAAATTTTGTTATACTGTGCGAACGATAACTTTGAACCTAAAGTTTCCCAAAAGCATCAAATATCGAAGTAAAAACGGGACTTGTGAACAAATTTTCAGTAAAAAAATGCGAAAATCGGCCGCACTCAAGTCGTCATTAAAAAAATTCACCGTTGCAACCATTTTCAAATTTTCAGGAAATACTTGGAACAATTTGCTCCAACAGCATTCCGAGCAGCGTTTGTACACATGTCTCTGAATAAAAACTTTAGCATTTTTGAAGCCCAGGGTTTTTTAACGCATCGACCGCAGTGATGGCGTCATTGATTTTTAACATAAAGATTTTTACCTGTTTATATATTCTGTATAATTTTATATTTTATTTTTTTACATGACACTTGTGTTTTTTTTTCAATAATATATGTTGTACTTTAACAAAGAAAAGTTTTTGTTATTCTTTTGAATATATTTAATTTTGAAAAAGTTTATGTTTTAATTAGGTTGGTTTTTCAAATACAGTACGCAAGGAATTTCTTATTGGAATCCGGAAACTGGATTGACTGATGAAAATCCATCACTAAGCAATACATGGAGTGTTTATATTGCAACTTTCACATTACTACGTCATAATCCTTATTACAGTATGTGGTTCCAAAAGCTATTTTTTGTTCTTGTACACTCAATCTATGTTCCAATTGTTTATTTGATTTGTAAAAACAACTTTTGAAAAAAAAATTAAAAAAAAACTATTGATAGACGGATCCAAATAATATGAGTCGAGTTTTTCAAAGTAAATTAGTGTTTTTATTCTTTTTTTTCGCTTCTAAATTTTTGCCGCGTATTTTCACAACACCAACAATTATTTTTCGACTGTTGAACACGCGCATTTAAAATGATGAATTAGCGTGTTGAAAATGTTAACCCTTTCTGATATTTGAGGCCAAAAACTGCGTCTAAAACGTCGATGAGGAAATGCGCCAGTGCAACTCGACGATGCGCGGCTTTGGCTGCCGCCTTTATACACTGAGGCGTGAGATGCGATATAAACTTTTCGTCTGAAAAGCGATACCAATCGTAAAAGATTAAATGTCTTTAAAACACGCCCTTAGTGAAATTGCCCTTTTTTAATGTCCAAAAATTTTTTGAAAGGTATATATTTTAATTTTTTTAATGATTATATTTTAAAATATTTTGAGTTTATTACAAATACTATATTTACTACATTGAAAATGTGAAATCAATTTGTTATCTTGATTTTTTTAAAGTTTAATACAGAACATTTAAAGCGTTAAAAAAACGGTAAACGCGAAAATTAAACGTAAAATCCTAAATAAAAAAACTTGGCTTATGCTTCGGTTTAGGCTCAGTCTTAGGTGTCAGCAACGTCAAACTGATTGATTGATTCCAAGCTCCACTTAGAAGTCGAATTTCCCTATTTTAAGCTCAAGATTCCAGCTCCTAATTTTTCAATTCAACTTAGTGTACGAGCTATGGCCTGCTCAGGATTGAGGCTTTATCTTCAACTGGCCTGACTAAATTTGCTCTAAAAAAGGCAGGCTCAAAATTCTCCAAATCTATGTATATTTTATTTAGGGTCGATAGAGCTGAAGGAGCCTAGAGCCTAAAATAGATAATTTGGTGCTATAAAGTGGAGGAACTTGGAGCCATAAGTTGGTATTCGAAAGTATGAGCATTTGAAACTCATACCTGAGCCTAAGCTTGAACCTAATATTTATTAATAAAAACTCCAAGTTTTCAGTTTTATCAGCTCGAAATTTCTAAATTTTTTAACAGCTTAAAATTCAATATTTACGGCTACAAAAAGGCCGTGTCGTATATTTTTATTATTTTATTTTTGGATTTTATACTTTTTCAAAAGCTTTATGGTTGAACTATATCTGGCTGGCTGAAAATTAGAATGCTGACATGAGGGGAGCAATTAAAATTGTGTGGTATAATAATGTTTTATTTTTTAAAAAACAAATAAAAACGCAGAATTTTTTTTTAATTCCACCTTTTCACAAAATATACATAAATCAACCAACTTTAACCCTTAAAAAATTTGCATTTAGGTTTCAAATTAAGTAATTTGATAAAAAATTATTAAAATACAGTTTTTAATCTTTGTTATTAACCCGCCTTAGGGAAAATTTTTAAATTTTTTTGTTGTTAAATCGTCAATTTAATACTACAAATATCGCGGTCAGCTAGATTTTATTTGCCTGTAGATATACTGATCGTGTTGCCGTCTGTGTTCGCCAGTTTTCTCACACTAAGCGCTTTCTGGTTCCCGGTTTGTGGTCGCGGGATTGTTTGCGGGTTGCTTTCCCTGCTGATACAATTGATATTCATGCGGGATTTGCTCAACGGTCTTCCGCCAGCAATCGGTGGGGTTCCGAAAATAGGTAATCCCTTTATTTTGCTCTTTTACGGAGCAAAACTTATAAAAAGTACAAATTATTATCATTATGTGCAATCTTTGAAAAAATGCAATGCTTCCTTTACGGTCTTTTTTATTAATGCTGTATTCCAGCAGCTTGCTTCCCACTTGGTCTGAACTAGCAGAGTGTTCGTTAATTGAGGGTCAAACAATAAAAAAAAACTAAAAGCCAAGCAATTTTAAAACAAAGTTTGGCGCCTTTGAGTTGAAGCCAAATCCTGTATCCTGAACAAGCGTCAACCCAAATTTCAACTTTCATTTTGTCTAAAATTTCTCAGTTTTAAAGGTTTTCAGCTCCATTCAGTTTATTCCGTGAGTTTTTTTTTTTAGAAATTAACTTTCCAGCATATGTAGTGTAAGTAAATCGTTATGATTCCGAAAAATTATTGATTTAATAGCGCAGTGACAAGTCACAAACAGCAAAAGTTGGCTTTATTAAATAAAATGTATCAGTACGACTTGTTAGTTGTTTTGTCCGCCCAGCGGAAAACATTTCACAAACACAAAGATGGTGGTAGTTACAGTTACACAATCTAGCCATTGTCACAATCTACTGCCAATCAGATTTGCCAGTTATAACAAAAATATTTAAATATGAAAAATATTTTAACATGAATATATCTCAGTTTCTGATCGTAATCAATGAACGCCGTTTTACAATGCATTGACTACCGTTTATTTATAATGTTTTTTAAATTCCCTTTTTTTAAACTTCTGCAGTGTGACCAAAAATATATAATACTATATATATTATATAGTATTATATATTTTTGGTGTGACGTTGCCACAAACTATTGGTATTTTGTGTTACACGGTTACTTACAAATTTTACACAATGGTACCATTTATTTTGCAATGCGTACTTTCGCATAAACCTTTTTTTACTGTCATCTGATTATGGTATAATTGCGGAGACATGCACTACATCCCACATACCACAGGATTAACCAACCGTGGTCGCAGAAAAAATACCACTAACATGTTGCACTGTTGCTCGTTCTATATTTTTGTGAGCAGTTAAGCATACCACCTGTTTATATTTATTATTTTTTTACTCGGTACACCGGAATAAAAATAACTTTAAAAAAATCCAAAAAATCCAGAAAAATATTATAGAACACGCCGTTATTATTTTATTATAATTTTTTAGTTGATTGGTATGAAGAATAATGGAAATGATTGGTGAAGTTTTGGGTGTTAGTTTATTTCTTTAGTTCTGTTTTCTGTTTTAGTGGTTTGGTGGTTTAGGGTGGTGGTGTGTATTTTGATATAAAAAAATATTTTGTCTATTAACGACGCGTCTGTAAAAAATAATGATAGAAGTGGAATTGCAAGGAAAGAAAAAAAAAAATGGGGATCGAGATCTCTAGGGCCAGAGAGAAGTGGAGAATGAGTTTTGAGAAATGGCAGGGGAGGAAAGTGGTTAAGAGTGTGGGGGGGGTGATCTCGGTAAATTAGTTTTTTTTGGGTCAAATTCATATTTTGGCCTACTCCGGGCTAGTCGTTTTTGGCTAGTTTCAGGCTCATCAACTAATCAAAATGGTTTTCAAATCAGGTTTAGGTGTAGGCTTTAGGAATTTCAAACGCTTGGCTACAATATGCTTGATAACTAAAAACCAAATAGTTTAAATGCAAATTGTTCAAAAATCCTATTTTGAACGTATATATAAAAAATCTAAACAGATTCACAATTTCATCGATGCTATTTATCGATTCAAGTAAAATTAAAGCGCACACTGGTACGGACTTTATGAAGCGGAATATAAAAACTTGGAGCCATTGGAAATTTAGGGAATTTGGAAATTCGAACTGCAAAAAAGGGAAATTAAAACCCAAAATACACAAAATGGGGTACGAGATCTTTAGGGCCTCAAGCAGAGAACTTGGAGAAAATCGAAATTTTTGAGAACTTGGATCCACGAGCAATGGGAACTTAGAGCCTTTAAGAAAAAATTGGTTTGGGGTTGGATTTAGGCTTCGCTTAGGCTTAGGTAAACATTTCAGCGATTTTTACTTTTGGCTCAAAATTCCCATCTTTAGGCCCTAAGTTCCCCACTTAGGGCTCCAAGTTCCCTGTTTTTGGCTCTAAGTTCCCAAGGCTCCATCAAACCTAAATCCAAAATGGTTTTCAAATCAGGTTTAGGTGTAGGCTTTAGGAATTTCAAACGCTTGGCTGCATTTTCCCTATTACTCGCTTAATGTTTAGACCTAAATTTAAGTATAGGTTGTAGCGGCTTCTAAGTTTCAGTTCTATGTAGGCTCCCCATTTTCAACTCCAATATATAGTTTTTGTTAGTTTTCATATATTAATTTTTAGTGTATTTTTACGCTCTAAGTTTCTGCGTAACATTTGCTGTTGTGTTTCTGGTGCTTCTCCTAAAGGCAGTGTCAGGAATAGAAAAATACCAGTTTCCGGGATTCTTAAAAAGCATTTGCACCAGCATTTTACCCAGAATATGTAACTTTGGCTTTGGGAGCGCTGAAACAGCAGAAATTCAAGATAATGGTTCTGATAAAACAAAAGAAACTCCGAAATTGTGGTGCAATTTTGCATGTTTACTTTCAAAATTATTTTTTATAATTTTTTCTCTTTTATATATAATAGCTTTTGCGACATTATTGGGCAGTAGCGTTAGTTATTGAAAATAAACGAGTTTTGTATTAAAATTATTTGTTCTTGATGCTCCAGAGCTTAATCTTATTTTAATGCTAATATATTTATTTTTAATGCCGTTTTAAATATGTTGTTTAAATAATTTTAAAAAAGTGATTTAAATAAAGTAGAAAACATTTGGTGTTCCAAACCTTCGGAGCCCAAAGCATAATTATTTTTATTTGTCTATGATATTTCAATATTTCACTAAAAATTGTTTGCTGTCACTAAAACAAAACCAGAATATATAATACTCTATATTTTAATATTATTAGTGCTGTATATTTTTGCTAAAACGTTATTTTTAAAAAAATTTCGTTATTATTTTTTTATTTTATGAATTTTAGTAAAAACAAATATGTATAACTTCAAAAACTAAATTCTGGTGCACCTTGTACTTTGCAGTACAAAAAGAAATAAAGATGCGGAAAACATTATTACAAAAAACTTTCTCCACAAAATGGTTAGTTTGCAACAAATTTTCTTTCTATATATTTTGAGTAAAAAATTTTTTTTTGTTTTGAAATTTTTTTGTATTTTGCAGTCCTCCCTCAACAAAGTACAGGAAGAAAAAAAATTATTGGGCGCACACATTTGTTACCTGATTTAAGACACTTCAGTGTTTTAATGTGTGGTGCCAATCGACCAGTCTGTTAGCAAGGGATGCATATTTAAAAAATTTTCTTTGTACACATCATTTTTGTTTAAATTATACTGTATTATGAGCTGTTGTATTTATTAGAAGCTGTTACATTTTTAGCTTTTTTCTTGTAGTTTATGTGTAATCGTCGTTATAGACAAATATATTTAATTTAGTTGAAAATTTGTATTATAAATATTCTTTCTCATATATTTGTGCCACGAAAAAGTTGGTCTGACACACATAAATATGAAGAAACAAAATTATTGTGCATGGATAGTTATTTAAAAACAAAACTATAAAAATTCAATAAATATACAAGTGGTAAAAACATAATGTACAACAAAAATCCCAAAATTAGTGTTTTTAATTAACAATGTGCATGGAGATCAAATATATTTATTACATTATTGCTTTAGCAATTCTGGTTACACGTGCATAGTATTCATGCAGGGTGACGAAAATAAAGATTTTCAAGAATGCAGATGCAACCAAAATGATTTTAAAAAAAACCCATAAACATTCAAAACGTGTTTCTTGAAAATAATTCTAATTTCTAGAGAAATCTAAAACGAGTATTTTCACAAATTCATAATTTTCAATTCAAATCCCTGCATAACTATTACTTTTAAAACATTAGATAATTCAGGCAGATTTTATCAGAGAAAATTGATTTCCATGGTTTGTAACATACATCTAACTATATAATACATACATAGTCCATATTAAAACGACGAAAAAAGTAATCTTAATTTGTTTACTTTTTCAAGATTTTATTCAAAACAAAGGTTTAAATTTTCAAATATTTTTGCAATATGAAAACTGGACATATGACTGCCCATTATGTTTAGCTAATCGTTTCCTTGAAAACATTAAACAGTAATTTTGTCAGAAGAAAATTTACAAGAAAAAGTGGCTTTTTGTAAAGGAAAATTACAAAAAATCAAATGCTTTATAAAGATATGATACAAGTGCTTGGGTAGAGTGTTTTTAGAAGAAATATTTTATGGTTTTTAGCTCAATAAACAACCTAAAGTGAGAATATTGTTTATTTTAAAAAGAAGGTATGGGAATCAGTTAAAAAAATAAGGCAAATTATAAAGTTTTAAAATTAAAAAAAATAAAAACAGTAAAGAATAAAATTTTTTTCAGTCTGTTTTAATAAAAATGAACTATAATGTAGCAACAGTAAAATGGGCAGTTTTTCTAACATACAATGATAAATATTTATAATTCTTATTGTTAACATGGCGTCCTGAAGCATAAAGTCTGTTAATACTGTTATATATTTTATTACTGTTAATGCTAATTTTAATAATTTAAAAAAGTTAAATTAATTTTTCTTAATTTTTAAAATTGTACAGAAAAATTTTATTAAAAAAATAAAAATCCTGAATATTTTGAAATACATTTTTTTTTAAATGTTTAAAATTTTAACCAAATGCAAAACCAAACTTTGTAAGATTAAAAAAAATAACATAAGATATTTACTACAGAACATCCATAATGAATACTTAGTTTTTTTTTAGCCATCGATGATTAAGTTGTCTAACCATCAGATTTAAGCAAAAATTTTTTCTAACGAATGTGACCGGAGAGTGTGGTATCGTTGTTATATATGCAAAAAGCAACAGCGTGAAACTCCAAAAAGCAATAAGTCGTGCATTATTATATCCCAAGACGTTAAACCTATAGGAAACTTCTCACAATTGGTTTCTACAATTCTACACATCTAAAAACATTCCTTGGATACCCAGAACTTGAAATCGCAAGAATAAGAACTTGAAGCTTTAAAGTCGGCAGTTTCCGCTAAGACTTTAGAAATCTGTATTTATTTTCGGCTCCAATTTTTCCACATTTCTCTAGGAAAAGATAATTGCACAATTTTACAATTACAAAAAGGGCTTATTCATAAAAATATACAATATCTTCTATCAACTATTTTATAACAAATCTTAGATTTACTTTCTCTGGGTCTCGATTTACGTTTTGTTTTAACATTAACCTAATCCATAATAGCTTCTAATATTACCAGAAACAGTACAACAATATCACTATGAGCACAATTCAATTTAGCGTCATCTTTCTTTTTCAATAACAATTCTATCAGAGTGGGGGTGTCGTCTCCGTACATTCCACTGAAATTAAAAAAAAACCATTAAACGAATTCTATTATAAAAAACCGTAAAAATAATTTTACAAATTATTTTAATTCATAATTATATTATTCACTAATTGTTTTCGATCAAGAATATAGAATTCAAGATATATCCGACTGTACCTTAGCCTTTAGACAAATACAACACAGACGAGTTTCTTTGCACTTTTATACTACTCCTTTTTTGTGCATGCACTCAATCAATACTTGTTGTCTCGTGTTTTGACTTGCCTCCCATTATGTTAAGAAAAGCTGAATCTATATATAAATAGACGTAATGTCTGTGTGTGTGTGTGTGTCTGTCTGTCTGTCTGTCTGTCTATGTGTTCCCTAACTCCTCCCTGACCAACCAACGGATTAAGGTGAATGAGGTATCGTTGGAAAGCTTATACCCCAGGGAATGTTGTAAGTGGGTTGAAATTTTGAAACACCTTACATGGACATCTTTATACTGGATAACGCGTTTTCACCAAAGAGGATTTTGAACCCTATGGTTTTTGGAACTTAAACATTTTTTTTTCCAGGAATTGGCTTAAACTTATTAGTAAGAGTAATTAGCCAATGTAAAGCCAGAATATCATGTTTTTGGAAAAAATAATCATGGTCATCTTTATACTGGACAACGTTTTTTCACTAAATAAGGGAATTACCGTGCTCCTCAGCCACAAATGGGATTGGGCTAAATAAGATATCATTGCAAAGCTTACAGTCCGGGGAATGTCATAAAGGGTAAAATTTAGAAACAATTTGCATGGACATCTTTAGCTTGGACAAACATTTTCACAAAACGGGGAAACCTATGGATTTTGAAAATCAAAAATTTTTTGTCTTTGGATTGGCTCGAACTTATTGATAAGAGTAATTAGCCAATGTTAAACCAAAATGTCATATTTTTTGGTAAGATTAACATGTACATCTGAATGCTGGACAACGTTTTTCACTAAATAGGGGAACGACCTTCCTCCTCAACCAGCAAAAAAAATTGGGCTAAATGAGATATCGTTGCAAACCTTACAGACAGGTAAATGTCATAAAGGGGTTGAAATAAAAAAACATCGCATGGACATTTTTTGGTTGGACAAGACATTTTCACAAAAACAGGGCCCTATGGACTTTGAAAGTTGAAAAAAATTTATCTTCGAATTGGTTTAAACTTATTGGTAAGAGTAATTTGCCAATGTAAAGCCAGGTTATCATGTTTTTCGAAAAATGAACATGGACATCTTTATGCTGGACGACGTTTTTTCACTAAAAGGGGCAACAAACTTTCTCCTTAACCACGAAAAGGATTGGGCTAAATGAGATATCATTGCAAAGCTTAAATTTCAAGGAATGCCATAAAAGGGTTGAATGTTTCAAAAAATAAATAACAAGGACATTTTTATGCTGGACAACGCATTTTGACCAAAAAGGGGGCCCTTCTTCCCAACCACAAAACGGATTGGGCTAATTGAGGTATCATTGCAAAGCTTACAGTCTAGAGAATGTCATAAATGGGTTGAAATTTTAAAAAAAATAACACTGACATCTTTATACTGGACAACATATTTTTACCAAAGAGGGAAAGACCTTCCTCCCCAATCACAAAAAAGATTTGGGTAAATCAGATATTATGGGTAAACCATGTAGTTCAGGGAGCATCATAAAGGGGTTGAAATTAGTAAAAAAATAACATGGACATCTTTATACTGGACAACATATTTTTACCACACAGGGAAAGACCCTTCCCCCAAACGACAAAATGGAGTGCGGGTAAACTGAGGTATCATTGTAAAGCTTAAAGTCACGGGATCGGCATTGAAGGGTTGAATTTTGAAAAAAAAATAGTAAATGAATATAAAAAAGACCGGAAAAATTATTTGTCAGCCGTACGGCTGACACTGGCTACTTGTTCTTAAAACTGACTAAAACTCCTAATAATTCGCAGCACACGTATTTTTTGTGGTTATATATTTTTGATTTTACAAATTATCTACTTTACTAATCAGAAAATTTGACACTTTTTAGTGGATTTTTTAAATACAAGTATCCCGTGTCAGCCATACGGCTGACAAAAAAATTTTTTTATATTTTTTATATTCATGTACTAATCTTTTTTTTCTAAATTTCAACCCATTTATGATATTCCCCAGGCTGTAAGCTTCGGGGAGAAAGCTCCCCCCTTTTGTGAAAATGCGTTGTCCAGCATAAAAATGTCCTTGTTAAATTCTTTTTGTGGTTGGGGAGAAAGGTCATTCCCCCCTCCCTTTAGTAAAAATACGTTGTCCAGCATAAAGTTGTTTATGTTCATTGTTCCAAAAAACAATATTCTGGCTTTACGTTGGCTAATTAATTTTACCAATAAATTTGAGCCAATTCAAAGACAAAATTTTTTTAACTTCCAAAATCCATAGGGTCCCTCCCCCTTTTGATGAAAATGCGTTGTCCAGTCTAACGATGTCCATGTAGAATTCTTCAAAATTCCAACCCTTTTATGATATTCTCTCGAATTTTAGCTTTGCAGTAATATCTCATTTAGCCCAGTGCTTTTTGTGGTTGAGAAGAAAGGTCATTCCCCTCCCCCTTTAGTGAAAAAAACGTTGTTCAGCATGACGATGCCCATGTTCATTTTTTGCTCATTTAGCCCATTCCTTTTTGTGTTTTGGGGAAAAGGCGATTCTGTTCTTTAGTGAAAAACATTGTCCAATATAAAGATGTACATGTTCATTTTAAAAAAAACATAATATTCTGGTTTTACATTGGCTAATTACTCTTACCAATAAGTTTAAGTCAATTCAAAGACAATTTTTTTTAAGTTTCAAAATCCATAGGGCCCCTTTTGGTGAAAATGCGTTGTCCAGTCTAAAAATGCCCATGTAAATCTTTTAAAATTTCAACCCCCTTACGACATTCCCCGGGCTATAAGCTTTCCAATGATATCTCACTCAACCTATTTTTTGGTGGTTGGGGAGAAGTTCGGGAACACATATACTCAAGCACGCATACGCGCACACACACACACACACACACACACACACACACACACACACACACACACACACACACACACACACACACACACACACACACACACACACACACACACACACACACACACACACACACACACACACACACACACACACACACACACACACACACACACACACACACACACACACACACACACACACACACACACACACACACACACACACACACACACACACACACACACACACACACACACACACACACACACACACACACACACACACACACACACACACACACACACACACACACACACACACACACACACACACACACACACACACACACACACACACACACACACACACACACACACACACACACACACACACACAAACACACACAGAGACATTACGTCTATTTATATATAGATCAAACACGTACAATATATATAGAAAAATATTGTTCTGAAAAAAAATTAAATTGCACCATATTCCATTTGTTTTTTTAAGTAAAACGTGTTTAGCCTCACGCGTTTCAAATTTTTTAGCTTTTGTTGTAAAAAACGTTTTGTGACAAAATTGATGTCAAAAAATCATGCTCACACCACGCTTTAAAAAAACTACCACTTTTTCACGTTTATGATCGCCTATAAAGTATAATCTTTTATATTAAATTATTAAATAGACGCAATTTAGTGATTATCAAAGATTGCTGTGACCAAGACTTTTTAATTGTAAATCCACAAGATTATATTCGTGCATAATCGCAATTTGTTCTATTCTATGTTTTTTAAGCATTATTCATTGCTGTTATTCTGTTTACACTTGAGTTTTTTTAAAATGTCAAAACCGCCAAAGGTTTAAATTTGAATATTAATTATTTTTTTATATTTCAAGTAGCACTGAAATATTAGCAAAATCAATACATTTTAAAAGATGAACTGATAAGCTTTCGAATGATGTCATTTTTATATTAATATCTTAATAAAAACAAGAATATATAACACAAGAGAATGTTCGACTATACACAAAATTTTTGACTAAAATTTTGCTAGAAACGTCGCACTTTCGAACTTGTGTGCGAGTTTTCTAGCAAAAATCCGCCATTTTCTGCTAGTTTTCTGGCGCTGCAATTTTAGTTTTCTTGCAGTGATGACTGCGACTTCTTTTGCACTCTTCTTTTGCCCTGCGATTATTTTAGCACTGCGAGTCTGGCTGCACAACAAAAAAAATACAGACGCTGGTAGTCATTTTCAATGGATTAAAACACTTTGAAACTTGATTTATTTAATTTTAAAACATTGGAAAGTTACCTTATTTTATTAAAACTAAAAAGTTTTCACATCTTAACGTCAAAAAATAGACTTTTACTCATTTAAACAAAAAATTTTCGCTCCGCTCCGTTTTGTTTTGTTTTTTTTTGTTGTGCAGCTAGACTTGCAGTGCGAATAAAACAGTAATGAGTGCAAAAGAATTCGCAGTCCCCACTCAAGAAAACTGACACTGTGTTAAAAATCGCAGCGCAAGAAAACTAGTAGAAAATGGCGGATTTTTGCTAGAAAACTCGCACACAAGTTCGAAAGTGCGATTTTTCTAGCAAAATTTTGGTCAAAAATTTAGTGTACAGTAGGACATTCTCTTGTGTTATATATTATTGATAATATCGAATGAAAATTTTTTATTTTTAATTTTGATTTTCGATTTAGTTACCATTTGACGAACTTTCTCTGTAAGTCATGAAATAGAAATTCGTTTCAAATAAAATTTGTTTTATATGATTAAAATAATAGCATAAAATTTTGATTAAAAAAGTGAGTCAAATATTTTGCCTTCGGTTTAATGATTTTTTGAGAAAGCTTTACCTTTTGCCTCAAAACCTTGCAACATTTTTTCTTCGAATATTGTTAACGGTTTAACAAATATGACCAAATATATAATAAAGGCAAAATTTGTGACTTCATAATTACTTAGATATATTTCTGCTCTAGGTAAGGCGCGCCCTACTTGGGGTACGTCTTAGTTAAGTCCTCCTAATGGCCCTAATTACGGCGTGTAATGGCCCTAATTTGTCAAATTATAAATCTTTTAAAATTATTTCATAAATTAATAGTTTGATTAAAAATAATAAATAAACGTCTCTTTATTTTGTGGGAAAAACACAGAACAGTTTTTCCCTTGTAAATGGGTTTTTGAAATCACATGTTTTACAATTTTATGTTTTATATTTTTATATATAACCTTAAAAAACAACAACGAAATAAAGCTTTTTAGGGTTAATTCCTAAAATAAATAAATTTTTTTTTGACACCTTCATTGCAAATTTTAACGAAGTATTTGCGCTTAAGTGAATAAAAACCTGGGATTTTTACTCATTTAAAGTAAATATATCACCAAAAATAATTTTATTATTTAGTATTTTTCAAATACCAACCAAGTTTCATGAATGATTTTTTTCGATTTCCGAATTTTCACAAAAAAATGTAAAAATCGCAAGTTTTTTCACAATGACACACAAACACATCGACAATTACTTCGTTAAAATTTACATTTAGGGTGTCAAAATCAAGTTTAATTTGTGCACTTGTTCCTTTTTTATATTTTGCAACGAAAATTTGGGCGAAGTAAAGGATAAATTGTTCAAGTTCAAGTTCCCAACTTTTGGCTCTAAGTTCCCCACTTACGGCTTCAAGGTCCATATTTTCTACTCCAAGTTCAAGCTGCAAGTTTGTTCGGCTTCATCGACCCTAAATCTTTGCAACACACTTTTTTTGTCAATATAGTTTTCTTTTTTGTTTAATTTTATCAAAATCCGTCTGCTATTTGGTCATTAATAGAATTTGATTCACAATTTCTTTAACTTTTTTTGTATCAACTTACTTTCGAGTAGACGCTTTGTATGTCCTCTGCGTCGTTAATACAACACCAAAATATACAGGTGAAGCTGATAAGAGAAACAATAATTATGAATGCCAGAAACACAAAAAAAGGACCAAAATAATCCAATAATCCCAATTCCTGCTTAAGATTTACCATCCTGTTGTAAACACCCAGAATACCTCCACTTTCCACAAATCTAAAATTGTAAAAACAAAATTTTTGCTAAGCTATATAAATTTCGCTTGAATCATGCTAGGAAAAAAACGTGAAAAAAGCTAAGGCTTCCGGTAATTATGAGCCCATTATTCGGGTAAATTCACGCCGCTCAGTGTCAAAAACGGGTATTTCTGAAATGAAAAGTATGAAATATAGACTTTTAAGCCGTTGAAATATTTTCAGCCCAATTACAAATCTTATCTCGCCTGCCTAAGGAATAACTGTTCTTCTAACGTTCAGTAGGGGGCGGGAAAGCTCGTTTCAGACTAGACTCCAGCTTATCGATGCTATAGTCGCAAATTGGATTGAAAATATCGTCCTTTGCTAACGCAGAATAAGTCAAAAAAAAACATAAAAGCAATATCATTTTGCCTATTGTTCTTTTTTATAAAATTCTTTCAGTTTAAACGCTTACAGTAAATATGGGACAACTTACCTGGATATTTTTTTTATTTTGATAAAACATGTCACAATTAATAAAAATTGATTCATATTTATAACATTCGCAATAATTTCACACTTTTTGGGCTTATTTTGTTGTAGCAGACATGATTCAGGAACGCATCTGTACCATGTACACAAAATCAAATTTTCCGCTCAATAAAGCTGTAGTTAAATTAAAATTTCTATCGACCATTGAGCTTAACAAGTATAGCTGAGACCGATAATACAAGTACTATTTAAAATTTTAATAAAAAAGTCAGAATAATTTAGAATTAAGAACTCGAATAGTAAATAGCAAATAGTAAACATATAACACACATTTAGTAAAAATATAAAATTCTACTATTAGTATTATAAAAACTATCATTTGCGAACATTCTACGAACAAATTCCGTCAGTATCATCTAAACTATACATAATATTTTTAAAAAAAAACAACTATTATAGAAGTAACAAATAAATTACTGTATGATAATTGTTTGTTAATTTTTAGCTTTAAGATAATAGAAAGAATTAAACGTGAATTAATTAAATTAAATTAAATTAATCTTAGCTGACATCAAATTAACCTTTTTAAGAGTAAATTTATTATTTAGCAATTTTTACTGTAGACTCTGCTTCAAGACCCATTTTTTTAATTAAATTAAATAAAATTGGGGCTTCGAACTGGCCTTAAAACAGCAAATCTTCCCTTAGCGTGCAAACGCTCTGCCACTGAGCTACTTAAGCCACCGGAAGATTTGGCTAAATTTATTCAGAGTGTTAAAATACGTAATCAACTATTTTAAGGTGAGACACAAATAGGAAACCCTCTAAAACTACGCAAAAATTTTTTTATGTTTCATTTAGGGAATCAATAAAGGTTGCTGATTAAAAAAGATACAACTAATTTTGATTTTTAATTAATATTTTGTACAAATTTAATAGTTTTTATGATGGCTTCCTATTTTGATTACGTTAATGATATTTTAAAACTTAGAATTTAACGGCCAAAAAAAAATAACAAACACAAGGTGTCAGAAAAACGAAACTAGCAAATAGCTCAGCAAACAAAAACCGACCGAAGGAAATCTTAAAAGGGCACTAAATTGATTTCTTTTGGGAAGTTAGAAACTAAAACGGTCAATTTACTCACGTGAATTTCTTGCTTAAAATCTAAGAAGCAGAGAAAAGCGTTCTTGTGCCATCCTACAATCGATACAATTCATCACACAAGTCAAGAATTGGAAACACGCAAACGAACACTATTAAAATATTACCCTATAAAACACATGATTTTTAATTACTTAATAACACGAGTTCGTTTGTTTTTACTTAACAAAAGGACGTAGGGTCATGCATTTAATATCGGCACTTTTTCAAGTTTTGATATCTTATCATAACTTGGTCCCAAATTTGAATTGAGAAGTGATTGATAGCTCGTTAAAAACTAGATGAATGGGCAAAAAAGGACAGTCATAACATCATCTACAAATTTTTTCATTGGCTGTAGTAACTTTTTGAAGGAAAATGGGCAAAAGGTGCATTTAATTTCGGAATTTTCAAAAATGCATTTAATTTCGGCACTTTAATTTAGTTTTCAATTTTTCACTCAGATAAAAACAAATTAGAGTAAAGATAACCAATATGGCAGTAAATGTAGCAGTCAACTTTCAAATAAGCCATTAAACATTAATATTGACCTAAAAGCCAAGAAAGTTATAGCCTGAAGAAGAAAAAAGTGCCGAAATTAAATGCACCAAATGAATTTTCCAAAGTGGCCATTTTCGATATCGTCACTTATAAAACGAAATTTACGTAGATGTTAATTGTTATGCATATCAGTATGTTCAGTATAAAAAAATACACAACTTCGTAATATAAAACTTTTTGATCATACAAAACTAAAAAAAGTTATGACCAAAAAAAGGTTTTAAAATGTCCAAAAAATGCCGAAATTACATGCATTACCCTATTACCTCAAAACAAAGCCTGTTTTAGTATTTTTGCGTATTTATAACAATGAGCAACGATAAATTTTGTTTTATATTGCTTTAGCTTTTAGATTTAAACACATATGCGTTTGGAATATTGGTAATACCATTTTTTGTGGATATTGTGTTAATTTTTTCCTTTTGGCATGTTTCAAAGCGACTCGTCCATCTTTTAGCAAGTTTTTTTGCACTTACAAAGATTGCATAAACTAAAATAATATATTAAGCCAAATAATTAACTATTATTTGACACATAACACGTACATATTGACATAAATAACACATTTTCCATAAACCACATTATTGTATTTTAAAAAATTATAAAACGGTTTATCGGTAAATAAAACAAAGCAATAAATATCAAATGATTACTAGAACGTAGCATTTATATTTATGATAAATTTAGCAATTTTACCAGCAATTTAATGTTTTTTTCCAAAAAAAAAAATATCATACATAAATTAAATACACAAAATATTTTGTGTATTTATTTTTTATAAATAAATAATTAAAAAATACTTAATATTCACGTTTTTATTATGACCATTGTGGGTTATTTTCCAATATTCAACCAAAAAAATGGAAAAATTTAATCAAAAGAACTAGTTTGTTAAGCTCGTGAAATCTATTTGTTCGATTTTATCAACATCAAATATAAGATTTTTTCTTTAAATTAAAAAAATTGAAAACATTGTGTTTCAATTTTTGGAGTTATAAAAAATTCATTCCCATTAAATGTAGTTATATCAAATTTTTAATAAAACCTTCGTAAAACAGTGTAGAATATCTATAAACATAGAAGTCAATAAATACTTATTCCTCTGTGTGAAAAAAATTATTTTAAATAAAAATGCAAAAGAAGTTTTTAAAAGTGGAAAAAGCTTAATAAATAATAATTTGGTTCACTAAACTAATAAAGAAGACCTAAGTGAATAAAGCGGCATCTAAAGTTGAGGAAGTTACGCAGTTTCTGGGGAGCCCATGTCGGTATATTAAAATTCATAATGAAAGAGCAATGCCATTTTTAAACTCTGAGTGTTAAATTAAGTATAATATTAATTGTAATATTAGTGATAATAATAATAACGATTGATAATAAAATAGTAATAATAGTAATAGTAATAATAATAATAATAGTAATAATAATAATAATAATAATAATAATAATAAAAATAATAATAATAATAATAATAATAATAATAATAATAATAATTATAATAATTATAATAATTATAATAATAATATAATAATAATAATAATAATAATAATAATTATAATAATAATAGTAATAATAATAATAATAATAATAATAATAACAATAACAATAATAACAACAACAATAATAATAATAATAATAATAATATTAATAATAATAATAATAATAATAATAATAATAATAATAATAATAATAATAATAATAATAATAATCATAATTATAATAATAATAATAATAATAATAATAATAATAATAATAATAATAATAATAATAATAATAATAATAAAATAAACTGACATAATAATAAAAAAAAAAAAGTAAAAAAAACGAAAAAGATGATGATGATGTAAGAATTAAGAGTAGAAGGAACGTACTCACACAAAAATTTTTGTGTGGAACTGGTAAATGTTAGAACGGTTCGAATGGCACCGCAATATTGCTGAACCAAAAATAATTTCTGCTGCTATACAATATAAACGCACACGAAGATATCCTGCTGCGATTTAATGTAAGATTAGGGTAACATTATCAACGTTCACTGTTTGATCTTAATTGGTCAAGCATAAATACTATGCACTATTCTTTCATGAATTGACAGCAGGATATGGTTCGGGTGTGTATTTTTCAACGCTAAATGTTATTATATATTTTATGATAAGCTTAAATTTTCAGATATTGAAAGTTGCATAAGAATAAATATAAGCTTATTTGTAATTTTAAAATTTATAAAAAAACAAATCATTAAATAATGCTTTTATAGCGATGGATTTTAGAATAAATTTTCAAAAAACGCGGGGTTTTTATTTTGAAAACGGTGAACTGGCTCGACTTTCCCCTTTTCAAAATAAAAAACAAAACAAAAACGGCGCAATGAAAATATTGCACTTTGTGTGAGAGTGGTATATTATATAATCTTTAATATATTTAATCCAAGAAAAAACAAAACAAATTAAGCAAATATCAAATGACATTCAAAAAATGACTGTTTTGGGCTAAACTTATAATAAAGCTATATTTCACTCTGTCGACACAAAACAAACATGTTTTTTTAATTTCTTATTTATTAAAGTGTATTTAAAGGTAACTATTAAAAATAAAAACTTAAAATTTATAGTTTTTAGAATTAGTGTTCATACAGATTTAAAACGAAAAAATTAAAATAAATCACATCTTATACTAATTTTTTGAGCGTACAAATCGGTCTGTATTTTGAATATCCAACAAACCAAAAACATTTTTTTCATAAATCGTTAACACCTTTAAACTGTTGTGTTATTCGCTTTACGAATATCTATTAAAAAAAATTTTGGCATCCAAAAGCGTCCAAATTTTTTGGGACACCGAAAAAACACCATCTTAATTTAGGTCGTGCATTGAAACACCCAAATCCTCTGGGTTCCAAATAGGAGATTTTACCGGTTTTAAGCACTGTTCAAAACAGTAAAACCAAACTCACAACGTCAATTCTTACAATTGTTCAAACTCAAAACTTTTGCTTGTCCAATCTCACAATTCAGGGGTGTTATCTCTGACTCTCTATCATAAGAGTACGGCACGAAACAGTACCACATAATAGTCCCGGGTTTCGCAAAAGATTACGCACGAAACAGTACTGGAACAAAAGAGTTCGGCACAAAAGAGTACGGACGCAAAAGAGTACTGTGATATTGCGTGCAGAAACTAGCTGATTTTAGTGATTCAAATAGAAATTTTCATATTTACGAAATAAATCAATTTACGCATATTAAAGTATAATTTTTGGGCGGTGTCAATGTTGGTAATTATTTTTGTTCCATTTTTTTCTGTCGCGCTTAGGTTATTAGAAGTAAGCACACAAACGGTGTATAAAAATTATCGTGTAGTAAAAGATGGGCATCGGATTTATCTTGAATAAAAGAATAACTTTTTTTAATTTTAATCGTATGTTTTTAAATGCTAATAAATCACGTTTTGACTTTTGCTAAAAAAATTAATCGATTGAAATAATAATACATTTTTTTAAAATAACAATCCAGAGTTTTTTGTTTTTTTAACTAAATCAAAGTTGTTAATTATGTTATGCGCTATTAAGTTATCATGCTCCGAAAAAAACGATTATTAAAACAAAAAAGTGAGAATCTGCGCTTATTATTTCATCCTCCAATTTATTTAATTTTAAAAAGTTTATCTTATTTTAGCCATTTTTTTACAATTATTTTTTGTATTTATCATTGTTTAGAAACTTTGAGTCCACAAAAAATAAGAAAAATTAAAATATTACTCTTTAATTATATGCTAAATTATTTTGAAAATAAACTGGCGCCCCGTGTGTTTATGAAGATTCTGCAAGGCTCCAAAAACTGGCGTTCCGGAGCTCCACAGGGAACATGTTTATTTGTTATAGGTCCAAATAAATCATGTATTCTACCCTAATTAAAAAATATAATCAATTGTGAAGTTAAACATGCTTCTCTGTATAACATATGTTGGTTTTATGATGCATACAAAACAAATGAGAAAGTTAGTTTTAAATTCTGCAATAGGTTTTAAAACTGATTTTTATTAAATATTTAAATTTTTGCTTAATAAAACTGATTTTGCTTTTTGGATATTCTGGGGTTATTGGGTGAGTTAGTGTCAAAGTTTAGTCCTTCAAGTGCGAACATTTTAAATTTCTGATATTTTATGGTTGAATTATATCTGGCTGACGCTGAAAATTAAAATGCATACATGAGGGGACCAATTGTGCGGTAATGACGTTTTTAAACAAAATAAATAAGAACGCAGATTTTTTTTAATTCCACATTTTCACAAAATATACAAAAAATAACCAACTTTAACCCTTAAAAATATTGCATTTAGGTTCCAAGTTAAATAATTTGATAAATAATTATTAAAATATAGTTTTTAATCTTTGTTATTAATCCGCTTTAGTGAAAAATTTTGAATGTTTTTGTAGTTAAATAATCGATTCAATACTGCAAATATCGCGGTCAGCTAGATTTTATTTACCTATAATAATTTTTTGTTCTTCTTTTTTTATTGGTATCACAAATTTAAAAAAATATTTCTGGCCTATAAAATTCAAATCTTATAGTCAAACTTAGGCTTTTTGGAAAACGGAAAATTTTATTTGTTTTTGTCTGAAATTGCTACTGTAATTTTAAATTTTGGCAGGAATTAGTGATTTTTAACGTTTTGCGACAGTTTAACGAACTGTGTATCATAGATAAATTCGGGATTCTATCGAGATTTCTATAAACATTGGTTGTTATAAAAATCATTGTCTTTGTAACATGGACTGAAACAAAAAAAAAGCCATTAGCTTGCGCAGAGGGGTACACTTATCGTTATCAAACACCCGTTGAGTCTACACCTGGTACTGATAGATACCTTTGCTCCGACAGTAGGTGTGGAGTTGGAATTTTGATAAATAAGTTAGGGGTTATCACAAAGCAAACTAAGGAACACTCGCACGGTTCAGATGCAAAGAAATTTATACGTAATAGACATATGCTTGTTTTTTTTGTTTTTTGTTGTTTGTTTTTATGTCAAATTTGAAATGTTTGACCTAAATTTTTGTTTGATAAATTGTTTTTTTTTTTGGAAATCGACTAATAAAAAATTAAGTGTTAAAAATTAAAAAGTCATGCATAGAATAACAGATCTATGCAAATCTGCTTTTAACTTTCGTTTGAAGTGAAATTTATGTTAGTCCCTATATAAAAAACAAATGTTGCTTTAAAAACATTCCGTAAAAAACGCTCAAACCTATTTATATCCTGTTTTAGCAAATGAGCTGTTTGTCTGTCTGATTGTGTATGCTCCCGTTTAAATAAAAAATAACAAAATAATGTATAGAATATTTTGTCAAAACTGTTTTTAAATTAATTTTTCACTAAATTTCTAAAAACTTTATAAAAAAATTCCTAAAAGAGAAAATAACTTAAAACATTTTTCAAGTTATGTAAATATGTTTCAAATCGTTCATTTAAGCATAAGAAACCTTGAAGGAACATGAGCCAACTGCAGATAGTAGGAAGGAACATTAGTAATGAAGCGTAATTTGTTGTCTACGATTTTTTTAATTTTTTTTAAATAACTTAGTTTTTGCAAAACAGAAAAAACCCACAGCTTAGCTACAAGTAAATTTTAAAAATCTAAAAAAAATTAAAAAATAAAAAAAGTTATTTAAAACGTACCAGCGGTAGGCACGGTCACAACTATATTTACTCAAATTAAACAGCTCAAGGGGCTTACAGTGGCGCTAACACTCACTATGTAGTTTCATGAACAAAGAACTTTATTAAATGATCTATTAAAAATAGAAGAGTTTGCTGTATAAAACACTGCTCATTAATTTTTATCGTAATAAAGTTAAGCAGCTGTTAGTAGTAATAGTTTTAACATTAAGTTATTTTTTCAGTACTCTTTCGTGCCAGTACTGTTTTGCGTCAGAGTCACGTGGTGTAGCAAACGCAATTCACACAGGACTCTTATGTGCCGGACTGTTTTTTGACGGTACTGTTCTGTGGCGTATACTATTTCGTGCGTAATCTTTTGCGAAACCCGGGACTACATATTTTGTGGTACTGTTTCGTGCCGTACTCTTATGCGTCGGCCCCGTTATCTCTCAGCAAGCGTGTAATCACACAACTAAAATAATGCGTTTGTTAAATTATGTTTTCTTTTTAAATTTCACTACGGCTTCTAGGAAAAAAACAAGGATTTTTGACCGTTAGGTCTAAACTTTAGTTAGTTTACCGTTTTTACAGTAAACTATAATAATAATCTAAAACTGTTTTACAATAATATAACTTTTGTATTTGATTTGCAAACGTATTTTACAAAAATAGTGAGTTTCCATTCCACGGTTGTGAGATTACCCGTTGTGAGCAATCACCCTTATGTTTGTGAGATTGGTTTTCACCTTCAAAATAGCAACTTCGTACAAACAATTTTAAAAAATGTAAAAATGACCAAATTGACCCCTTTTAAACCCTGGTGGGGAGCTATACTAGGGGTATCGTTACCATTTAAATAACTATATGTTTTTGTACTCAAGAATTGGAAAATCCAAAAAAAGATTTGTGTTTTTAAAGATAAAAAATGTGTCTTACAAAATTTCCGCTATATTTGGGACTTTTATTTTTGTATTACGAATAACTGTGTAACTTTAAAACACATTTATTTAAATTCAACAATATTTAAAAAAATTAAATTTAATTTGGAACTGAAAAAATATGTTTGTGCATGCTCTGTTGTGCTTTATAATGGTTATTTTATTTTTAAATTTAAAGCTATAGTCTTGGTGTGGACTGGTTCCGGTGTGGGGTCGGTCCACCAAAGGCTGGTTAATACTTATGACAAAACGTCTTTTGAACAAAGTCCAAAGGACAAAAGTCCTTTGGACTTTGTCCAAAGGACAAAAGTCATTTGGACTTTGTCCAAAGGACAAACACAGGGTCAAAACGTCTTTTGGACTTTATCCTTTGGATTTAGTCCAAAGGACAACGTGTTCATACTTTCTTGTCCTTTGGACTTTTTCCTTTGGATTTTGACAAATTTTAAGTAGCGTTCATACTTTGTCCAAAGGACGTTTTGTCTTGTCCAAAGGACGTTTTGGCTTGTCCAAAGGACGTTTTGTCTTTTCTAAATTTGTCCTTTGGACTTTGTCCAAAGGATGTTTTGTCATAAGGATTAACAGCCTTAAACGTATGTTGACTGGGCGCTATGTTAGCAAAAAATGGCTACCATATTGTTATTTGGACTATACATTTTTTATAATGGGTAAAAAATTTTAAATGCTGGCAAATTCTGTTAGTTTGTAATATTAGTATCTGAAACAAGATAAAATGCAGATTGAGATTTTTAATAAACCAAAATAACTCCGTTTGTCAGACTATTAAGTGTGTTTTTCATCCACTTGAAGTTTTGATGAATTCATTTATTGCGATTTTCTTGTAAACACCAGGACAAATCTCATTTTAGAGTGATTTTGTATCTGTCTTAAATATTTTCTTTAAAAAATACTGGTTATTACTCTAAAAAATTAAATTGAGTTATTGAAAAAACCGAACGGTACTTACTTTGCCCATTTAGTTCACTCCTATTGATTTTGGTTCAATTATTTAGTACATACCAGATGTGTGCTAAATACGCAAAACTTGTATGATACTACTAAAAAATAAGAAAAACCTTTTTATTTTAAAAATTTGTTAAAAAAGTTTAAAAAAAATTCGTTTTGAATTTTTTTTTGTTTAATTGCCAAGTAAATAAGACATGGACCCGTCTGAACAGGCGCTTGACAAAATACTGCAAGGATATATTTTGCCAGTTCAAATGACAATTGGTGTGTTGGGAAATATGCTTAATCTGGTGGTTTTAAACAGCCCAGGAATGAGAACTGAAACAAATTGTTTTCTTTCTGCAATGGCTGTTGCAGATATTTTTTTCTTTGTTTGTTCTGCTCCCAACGCTTTGGCAATTTGGCAGAAAGGAAACGTTGCTTGGAACAAATATTACACTCCCATCGCAATTACAATCCACGTTTTTATCAACACGTTTTCAGCAGCTTCTATATGGTAACAATAAAACCCAGTAACCTTTGTATCATTTTCATTTGGTACGGGGTCTATAGAGCCTCAAGTAGAGAACTTGGAGCCATTAGAAAATTTTTGAACCTTTTTTTAGGCTTTGCGTGGGCTTAGGTATAATTTTAGCGATTTTTATTTGCGGCGCCAAGTTCCCTTGGCTCCATCGACCCTAAACCTTTCATTTCTTCTATTTGTTTTAGTCAACATGCGTTTTATTGTTATTTGTGTTGATTTTATTGTGTTTTGTTATTAATCTTTATTTTATATTTATTTTTGTTACATTTGTTATTATAATAGGAAATACGACGGAAGACCACCGAAACCGAGACAAGATGCATATGTTTTATTGTATAAAACAATTTTTGTAGTAATAAATCAAAAATATTAAACAGATATATTTCTTGTTGCAAAATTTGTAATGTTTTTTTTTTATTTTATAGGCTTACTGTCGCTGTGACAATGGAACGTGTGATTGCTATAAAATTTCCGTTGCTTGCTAAATTTTACTGGAAAAAGCGACATATCCTGATTGTCATAACTATAATATATTTCTTATCATTTGCGATATCATGCAATCAGTTTGCTCAGTTTGAACTCCAAACAACACCTTGCAGTGATAAGAATTGTACAAACAGCGTTAATATTATTGTTAGCGTCAAAGAAAATAAAGAACCGTTAAAGTACTGGTTTGCTTTAATATTGCAAATGATTGCTGCAATCTTGGTTATCGTGATACCGCTATGTGTTTTGATGATTCTTAACACACTATTGATCTTACAGCTACGATCCCATAGAAAATCAGCCGTGGGACATCAGTTATATCGAGGTAATAGATTTGTTTAAATTAATGATCTAGAGTGATAAGAAAACCTTGGTTTGCAAATGGCGCAATTTTTTTTAAATTTATAATTTTAACCAAATTTTTAAATTTTTTACTAAAAGTAAACTCAACGTGGCTGCAACAGTTGTTCGTTGGATTACAAAATGCCCCCCATTAAGTAACCACTCAAATCATGAGATTCTGACGTCACTTTATTAAACAAATACTCGGTACCAAATAGACTCTTATTGGCTGACAAAGTGACATCAGATTCTCGTGATTTGAATGGTTACTTAATGGTTAATGGTGGGCATTTTTTAATCCAACGAACAACTGATGCAGCCACGTTGGGAAATTAAATTAAAATCAATTGAAGAAACTTCCTTTTACGGTACGGTGTCTTTAGAGCTGCAAGTAGGAAACTTGGAGCCATCGAAAAAAAATTTTATTTTTTTTTAGGCTTCGCTTAGGCTTAGGTATAGGTTTTAGTGATTTTTATGTTCGGCTCCAAGTTCCCTCAGCTTCATCCACCCTAAACCCCTTTTACACTTAGAACACATATTGAAATAAATATTCCCAAGCTAAACAAAATACGGTATATAATTTTTTTTAATGTTTTGTTTACACATATTTATTATATTTGCAAATTTTGAACTACATCAGAGAATTTTTGTTTTAGGATATAAATTGCTTTTTTTCCATTGGGGTCGCAAATCCCAATGTTTTAGGGGCTTTATGTATTAAATTAAAACATTACATGAATTTTTTCTGAATAATCGAACGAATTTTCCTATGAAAAATGTTTGTTACACAAAAAAACCTTTAAGGCTGGTTCATAGTTATGACAAAACGGCCTTTGGACAAAACTCAAATGACAAAAGTCCTTTAATTTGTCCAAAAGACAAATACAGCGTAAAATGCCTTTTGGACTTTTTCTTTTGACTTAAAAACGTGTTGATACTTTTTTGTCCTTTGGACTTTGTCCAAAAGACAAATTGCAAGTTGCATTCATACTTCATCCAAAGGAAAAAGGCAAAAGGACGTTTTGGCTTGTCCAAAGCAGGGATGCCTACTAGAATTAAATTTTAATTCTAGTATAGTATAGTATAAGACCTGCGACTCTAATTCTAGTATAGTATAGTATAGTATAGTATAGTATAGTATAGTATAGTATAGTATAGTATAGTATAGTATAGTATAGTATAGTATAGTATAGTATAGTATAGTATAGTATAGTATAGTATAGTATAGTATAGTATAGTATAGTATAGTATAGTATAGTATAGTATAGTATAGTATAGTATAGTATAGTATAGTATAGTATAGTATAGTATAGTATAGTATAGTATAGTATAGTATAGTATAGTATAGTATAGTATAGTATAGTATAGTATAGTATAGTATAGTATAGTATAGTATAGTATAGTATAGTATAGTATAGTATAGTATAGTATAGTATAGTATAGTATAGTATAGTATAGTATAGTATAGTATAGTATAGTAAAGTATAGTATAGTATAGTATAGTATAGTATAGTATAGTATAGTATAGTATAGTATAGTATAGTATAGTATAGTATAGTATAGTATAGTATAGTATAGTATAGTATAGTATAGTATAGTATAGTATAGTATAGTATAGTATAGTATAGTATAGTATAGTATAGTATAGTATAATATAAATTTTTAAAATTTCTTATGTACTAGTAACGTTACTAGTTATACGTAAGACAGGTATACTGGAATTAAAAAAACAATTAAATCTAGTATAAAGTAAAATTCTTGGATAACAAAAGTAATTAAAAATTTTTACGTAATTTAAAATTATTCAACACTTAAACAACAAAGTGTTTGAATAAATGTGGTTGTTTTGTTGCAAAATTTAAAAAAATCCACACGATTATAATTTAAGACAAAAATCTGTTTAACGCACACAATATTGCGCGATTATTTCGCATTTTTATAATAAAACTTAAAAGTTATATTATAGAATTATATTTCTTTTTTGCTGATAACATTTATCATTGATCTGTGAGGGGGGGAGGAGGGTGGTTGACAGATCCTTGGTCAAGAAAATGCAGATGACAAAAAAATCCCGAATTTAATAATATTAATACCCACATTTTAAAGAGTATTCTATGAAATACTTTTAGATATGAATTTGTTTTTGACTTATACCTAAATAATTCTAGCGGTAATATATAAATTATTACAAAATTCTAAAATATAAAAAATGAAATTTTTGCTTATAATTCTATAAAATGTGAGACATAATAAAACACATTTCAAGGTTAAATTTTAAAATACAATGGTTTTCAAAAAAAAAGGTAAAATACATATAGGTTAAGTTGTAAAAAATGCAAAAAAAATAAAAAAACCCACAACACTCAGAGCCATAGGTCTTATTTTATTTCTAAAAATCTTAGTGGACGGTAGCGCTTTGGCTAAAATGTACTCCACTAAAGGTACACTCCTCCAGACCTGTGCACTAACCCTCCTTCCCCGGGGTTTTATTGGGAGGGGGCAACTCTAAAATGGGGGCATTTGGGGGCAATTTTACTCCAAAAGGGGGGCATTGGGGGCAATTTTCTGAAACGGGGACAATAAAACGGGGATCCGGGAGGGGCAGGCAGGGGAGAAAGAGGAGAAATAGAAAAAAGAAGAAAAAATGGACAAAACAACAAAATTTAAGTAAAAATAGGTCAAAATGGATAAAAATGCATTAAAACGAGCTAAAAACTGCAAAAATTTTGCGATGATGGCGCCATACTAGGTAAAAAATGGCGCCATAATTTTTGGGTACTTTTTTATTTTTGGGCGGAGGGGCAATAAAAAAACAGGGCACAGCCACAATATTCCGGGGGGAATTTCCAGATCGCGCACAGGTCTGGTTCTTTAAATCATCAGGTTTGTGATTAATATTTTCTAACTGGTAAAAAGAATTTTAAGAATTTCCTGTTTTCTATGGCGTTCCAAAAAAACCAAATTATTCCAAATTATTTTAGTATACTAGTAAGAAACTTTTGATTATGGTATAGTATAGATCGCTCGGCTTTAATTTTAGTAAAGTATAGTATAGTATAACATGTCCGGTTTTAATTTTAGTATAGTATAGTATAGTATAAACCGCAAAATAATTCTAGTATAGTAGTATAGTATAGTATAATTCTAGTATAGTAGGCATCCCTGGTTCAAAGGACGTTTTGGCTTTTCTAGTCTAAAAACAAAGGACAAAAGTTACGTACTCGAAATTAATTAAATATTGTTATTAAATCCCCATGTTTTGAAAAAAATTAAACAACAAGTGTTTATTTCATAACGAGTTTTAATTTTGCTGCCGGAGCGGCAATCCAAAATTTTGTTATGCTTGGTAGGTCCATAGAAGAAAGATGTCAAATATTTCTAATAGCATACAAAAGAAACCATTTGGCACAAAGATGCACCTCGATTTTTAAGGAAACTCGAATGCCTGGGTGAAATTAGCGATATGCAAGTCGGGTACGTATTTTACTCGGTGGAAATTAAAACGGTATGGGAGCTTAAAAAGCTTAAAACGGTATGGGCGTGTTTATTCGAACGCCGTGTTCATTGGATAATCGATTTTGTGCCCAGTGCTCATTGGCTGAAATTGATTCTATAGGCACCTTGCACTGGAACTTGGTTTATACATTTAGTATGCAATATACATAAGCGTCACCATAATGGATAATTACCGTATCTCCTACTTATCTTTCGTAGTATGCAGATCAACCAATCGAAAGCGCGCGAAATTTCGATCGGTTGATCTGCATATTACGAAAGGTTAGTAGGAGATACGGTAATTATCCATTATGGTGATTCGCTAGTTTATTGCATACTTCATGTATAAACCGAGTTCCAGTGCAAGGTGCCTATAGCGTCATAATCCTGTTGACCTTTGACACTAAACCCAACGTTCATTCAAATTGTACGTTTCTAAAAAAACGTGTGTGTCATTTATCTTAAAAAAAGCAGCCAAATCACAAACCCACAAAGGATGAATGTAACCATTGTGTGTTAGTCTGTTTAAACATGTGTTTGTGAAAAAAGTTATTATAAGACTCCTCACTTATTATAAACAACTATTAAAACACCCGATTCCTATGGGTTTGTGATTACGAATATTCGTTTTTAAAACCTCAAATTTCTGCGCAATATTTATTGGTTTTATTTTTTTAGGCCATGGAATAAAGAAAAACGAACGGAAAGTAACTGTAATCGTGGTTGTAATTATTATCAGCTTTTTTATTTTCAATGTGCCCTCAATATTCTGCACGATTTGGCATTCAACAATTGTTATTGGGAAATCAACCACGACAAAAGCTTTTAGGAACTTTGTGCGCGTCTCAAATTCATTAGTAGTGTCATAGTTATACTTAAACAAAACATACATAACATTTCAGCAATCATCTAATTTCTAAATCGAAAAATTGAACAGCAATAAAATTACACAAATTATAATCACTGTATAATTTGAGTTTTAACATATTTACAATTATACACGATATACCGTGTATAATTGTAAATATATTAAAACTAACACCGCCAATATAAACTAAAAAAGCTGGTAAATTTAACAAACAGAATTAGAAGGTGTGAAAAATTGCTCAAATATTTTATAGTATTGTGATTAATAATAGAAAAATCGTATATTAAGAGTTTTCAGTTCAAATTTGAAGAGTTCAAATTTAAAGCTAACACAGATTGTTTGTCATTTCTAGCAATTATTACCCAGCAGATCAAAATCAATTTTATTTCATTTTTCATCTATTTATTTTGCGAATACTTTAAATTTAATTTTATGTTTATAAACCAAATACAAAAGTTCAAAAATATTTTAAACTATTAATGCATACATGCTACTAACTTATAACGTAATACTTTACAATAAGTTATGACGTAATAATATCATACTTATAACGTAGTAAATAAACGAAGCTGTGCGATACTTGTCATGCGCTTCTTTCTGGTGCTTTTTTCCGCCTTGCGCACGGGGTGCTTTTTTTTTCGCCTTTGCCACGGGTGCTTTTTTTCCGCCACCCCAAGGGAAATCATTTAAAAAGGCACTTAAACAGTTTTGAACCACAGTATAAACACATCTGCTATTCAAGCAGAAACACGACTAAAAAATTAAATGCTGGTAGAAAAATAATATATTCAGAAACATACTTAATATTTGAGGCAAAATTTCTGAATATTATAAAAATGCTTCAAAACGTTTCAGGGGCTTTGGAACCGTCAGCAAGGAATTTGGAACGATCGGAAATTTTTGATAACTTGGAGCGAAAAGTAAAAAATTGTTTTGTAGTTAGTTTTAGGCTTTGGTTTAGGCTTAAAGAAATGTTTTAGCGAGTTCAAGCTTTCGGCTCCAAATTCCAGCTCCAAGTCCTCTCGGTTTCTGCGACAATGAATCCTTCAGACGAAGTACAAAGAAAATACCCTTTTAATGCGGCTGACCGCTACAATAACACAACTAAAAAGAAAAAAATTAGCCTTTTATGCGGGTAGCATTCTGAATACAGTGTTTCGGTATAATAATCTATAGAAATATTAAAATACTAAAGACAACAAATAATTTACTTAGCAAGTTACAGTGTATTTGTACCACTACTTTTGATATGCACTGGAAAAACGATCAACTTTATTCTTTACTGCAGTGTGAGTAAACATTTTCGAAAGAAGCTAAAATTTGTTTTACTAAGAAGAAGTTCGACTCTGCGAACGCACCGAAGAAAAACCAACACTACTAAAAAATTGGACGAAACTAAAAACAGGTATTAGTAACAAACAATAAACAACATAAATTGTAAAAAAATAGTTATTTTCCTAATTTTTTGAAAAAGTTAACTTTTTGTTGAAGTATTTTGTTTAAAATTTTCAACTTAAAGAAAAAGCAACTTTTTTTCGGTGCATTATCATGATGCCAGCATATGAGGGCTGATATGTCACAATTAGGGCTATTATAGCAGCTTCACAATAACTTGAACCGTTAATTGTCTTATCTATCAGGATAATAGAACACTGTCATTTTTTTTTAATTGAGACCCCATTAATAAAATGAAATTGAAATTTATACATAACCGTCTTTTACATGCCAATGAAAAATAATAATTCTTTATTATATAACTGAATCAAATACATTAAAATTTGCATGAAAATAATGTTTTTTTAGAAATTCAAAATACTATCGCAAAACTTTTTTTTATTTAAGGGCATATTTTTGAGTCATACCCCCAAAAAACTTTAAATCCTCGTGAATGTGGGCCGTGTTTTATTTCAAAATGCACGTGCACATTTTTTCTTACAATTTTAGTTGGTTTAATAGTTACTGAGCAGTTTTTTTTTCTACATTTGGTTGATTATAATTTTGAAAATTTATAAAAACATAATTACTACAATCGCTAATAGATTTTTTAAATTAATTGTGGTGGCTGTTTTTAACCTTAAAAACTTATATTCGTGATTAATACCACTTGCGGTACGAAGTTCCACCAACGATGGGTTAATTATAACTGTTTTTAATGCAATATTACGTGGTTCTTGATAAGAATACTGAAAATCCAGATGATTAAGAAGTTCATTTAAATCACATTAAAATAAAATTTTGGTTTGCTTTTTATAGCATATTTTTTCAACAATTTTTTTTGTTTAGCTTAAAAAGAACGACACTGATCGGTTTGAAAGGACGACATCACAGTATAGACATAATTCGCAAAAATCGTCCATCAACATCTTCAATGTCTCAGGAATTAGGTTATTCTCCTTCTTTAACTGTATATAGGTCAACGTCAACCGACAACCTACGAAGCAAAACCTCGGTTATTAAATGTTACGGCTCTGTTTCCGATATTAAAGTCCAAAAACTAATTAATCAAAGCAGTAGCGCATCAATTTGTTTAGTTTAGAAATGTAATTTTTTTTTACTTTACTATTATTTGTAAATTAATTAACGCTTCGTATAGTTAAACCGCTCATCATGTAAGTATATCTGGCACCCAGCACGATAATTACTGTAATTAAACGGTGATGTGCGAAATCAAATATGCGTAAAATTAATAAAATATCAATTTATGACATGCGGACAAATAGTTTAATAAGATTTCTTGAGAAAAAACCCAGAAATTAAAACGTTATCAAGAGTTTTAAACAACGTGCTAACATCTAGCACCTAGTCAGCACGAGTTTAGTGGACCGGCCCCTGAATGCCGGTGTCGTAGAATAGATCTTCCCCCATTACGAATCTTCACCCCGGAAGATTTATTCTGGTTCACGCCAGAACAGATTTTCCCCCCTCAGAATATTTATTCCCCCTGTGTTAAAGCATACAGCAAAGATTTGCATAAAATTCTTAACATAGAGGGGAAGATTTATTCTGGTGTTAACTCTAGAATAAATCTTCACCTTTGTTTTAATTCATGTAACAATTATTTGCACATTAAAAACAACATCCTGTTTTTTGTGTCATTTCGTTTTTTTTTTCTTTTAATAAAAAAATTCATAAAAAATACCGAGGTTTCAGATCAAAGAATTGGTAATAAACACAAAAAAAAATAAATTTTATTCTAATTAAACATTTGAGATGTCCGAAATATTTTAAAAAAACCTGCCTTTTTTAAATTAACACCTTTTGAATGTTTTACTTAAAATTAGGATTTCGATCCTATAAAGCTAAAATGTGAACCCTAAGCAAACCTAAGCAAAAAACTTAAATTCAAAATATTATGGTTGAATTATATCTGGCTGACGCTGAAAATTAGAATGCAGACATGAGGGGACCAATTAAAATTGTGCGGTAATGACGTGTTTTTTTTTAACAAATAAGAACGCAGAATTTTTTTAATTCCACCTTTTCACAAAATATACAAAAATTAACCAACTTTAGCCCTTAAAAAATTTGCATTCAGATTACAAATTAAGTAATTTCATAAAAAATCATTAAAATACAGTTTTTAATCTTTAGTATTAATCCGCTTTAGTGAAAAATTTTGAAAGTTTTTGTTGTTAAATAGTCGATTCAATACTGCAAATATCGCGGTCAGCTAGATTTTATTTGCTTATAACCGTTTAAAATATTAAGTAACATATTATGAAAAAAAATTAGAACTCGTAGGAAAGTTTGGCGGTGTAGGAAAAAATACATTCTGCATATCTTCAGAAAATATCACTTCCTGATTAAACACAAAAAAACTTCTTTCCTAAGCCTAAGCAAAACCTAAAAATCAACCTAAACAATCAAAAAAATAACAACTTTAAACCTTTTTAATGTTGAATTAACTGCTGCACATGAAGAAGATTTTTTTGTTTTCGTATTGACTTTTAAAATTAAAAAAAACTAAAAACTTATGGATACTCATAATCTAATTTTTATTTTTTCTTATTTCAATTTTTGTCTATATGTTTTATAAGTAGCAATACTGAAAGGTAAATAATGAATCAAATACTGATCGAAATGAAATAAAACTGTGTAACTCATAGGAGTTTATATAGGAGTTGCACATTTTTCGGTATATTATATATTTTTGGTATTATTACAACCCATTCGGACCTGATAAAGGAAAAAATTTTCTTTTAAGTTAATGCAATATAACACAAATTGTATACTAGGAAGCTCAAAATGTTTTTTTGGATCCAAAAAAGTTTAATAATTTTGTGCAACCGCCTTTTTTGTACAACTTTTAAATTTTCGGCCAACCGCCCTTTAAAAAACCTAAAATAAAAAAAATGAATCCCGATAAAAATTTAGAAATTTGAAACGCTATTTTTGTTAGGATTTGCTTTGAAGTCATTTTGAGCTATTTCCCGTAAAGATCCGTTGAGATTAAGGTATTCAAAATCGAGTAAAACTACGGGCCGGCACATATTTTCACTAACCCGTCGAGATTGCCGCCCCCTTGGTCGGGACTCAGTCCAAGGACCTTTAGTAAGCAAGGCGTAAGTATGTTCTGCCACTGCGCCACATGTCTGTCAGTAATGATTTTTATCGTTTTCACTTTTTTCAACAGTCATCAAACACGCGCAATATTAGGAAACATCTTAATCTCTAAAATTATAAGTTAAGTAAAAGATGAAATATAAATTTTAATACCATGTAATAAGGGGAAATTTCACAAAAGCCAAACAATGCTGCGAATATTTCTTTTTTATATACAACTTCATTTTTTTATTTCACATATTTTTTGTAGGTACAATTACACGCTGAAATAAGGATTTTACCTTACTGCTTTTATACCATACAAATAAAATTGATAATTACATGTAAGGTATTCTGTTAAGTTTATAAAAGTGGACCAGGGTCGAAAAAACATTTGCATTTCAAGTTTTGGAATGGTAACAAATCGCCCATCTAAGCAAATTTTTTGAATTTCATCCTTTGCGAGAATCCTAAAATTAATTTATGATTAAACAAAGATTACCTACAAAAATAGCTTGTCAAATTTACAAAAGTTCTGTTCGTAAAAAGGGAAAGTACAAAACAGTTTCGATAATTCAAAAGCTTGCTTTAAGAATGTTTGCAAAATTTTTGGAGCTTTGCTTAAAATAAATAAAATGTTAAAATCTTTTTTTAAATATCGTCGCAATTTTTCTATAAACGTCAAAAATTCTAGTTAAAATAGCATGGATGGCCAAAATGGCAACTTTCTAAAATCAAAATTTTAATTTCAAAAGACACATCCAAAGAAGCTTTTTTGACTTTAGTTTTGGATTTTTGGCTTAGAAATTTTGCTTTTTGGCTTTAAGCACTTTTGTTTGAAAGAATGAACCAACTTTTAATTTAATTATGAATAATCTTAAAAACAAGCAGTATAAACCACATAGCAAAACAAAATGTGTGTGCCACCGTGAAATCGAAATATCTGGCATGTTAGATGCCTTGTATTTATTTTTTTAAAACTTGAAGTGCTACAAATATTAATATATGTTGTATATAAAGATATTTTAAAAAATCTAGCGGCTTCATTTAATAAATATAAACAGTGTTAAAAGTTTTTTTGGTTGAACCAACAAGTGTCAAAAGTTTTAAGAATATTTGGAGTGTTATGTAAATTCTTCAGTGTTTTTTAAACTCGTAAAATTTTTTTCTTTTTATTAAACATTTTGGTTTGTGAACGAAGGACAAAAGATTGTGTAATGCTAAATAGTCCAAAGAAAATAATAAAATACAACATGGACTAACCATGCCAATGTAAAATCCATTTGTATCAAATCATTATACCATAAAGAGGGTTTTGAAGGCTCCAAAGGCTCCTAAGCGAAAATAAATGTTGATAAATTATAGTTTGGTTATATTAAAATTAATTATATTTTATTATTTATATTTTTATAATATTAAATCCAAAGACTCCCACAACACGAATTTCTTTGGATAAATTCTTTGAAAATTCTGTTTTGAATTAAATTAACGTGTTCAAAACAGCGTCAAATTTTTGACGATAATATTAGGCTATTTTCGGCAAATAAATAAAAATTTTCGATTGGGAAAAAACAACCCATGGAGCTCATTGAAACGCCAAAAATTTAGCACTGGTAATGCAACCAAACACTACGCATACAACAATATCAATTGGATATCACTACATTTCAACGTTGTCTTGACGTTTACTTAAAGGTGCGGTGCAGAGTCAAACCTTTTGTCTTCGATTTTGATAATTTTAAAAAAAAACCTTACCCCTGCTCTCAATAGCCCACGAAAATTTTTTCAATAAAATATTTTCAGTGGTTCAGGAGTTATGACCCCCTAAATATGGCGTTTTTCGACAATTCTGTACGTGATAAATTGCTCAATGGGTATAACAATTTAAGTTATAAATTATGTACTCGCTACTTTCTGCTTTGAATTGATCCCTTGATCGTTAAGATTGGTGCAGTATTTGTCGAGATATTGCGATTCTCGTACAAAAAACACACGATTTTTTTCGCTAAAAACACGAAAGGAAGGAAAAAAGGTTGGCTAAACTTCACAAAATCCGTCGTTTGGTGTTTTCAACGAAAAAACCGCGGGTTTTTTGTACGAGAAACGCAATATTTCGACAAATACTGCAACAATCTTAACGATCAAGGTATCAAATTAGAGTAGAAAGTAACGTAAATCGTAATACCCATTGAGCAATTTGTCAAGTACAGAATTGTCGAAAAATGCCAATTTAGGGGGTCATAAGTCATAAATCCTGAACCACTGCAGATATTTTATTGAAAAAATTTTTGTGGGCTATTGGAGGTGTCCGGAAATTTCGTCTTCTACATCTCGTCTTTCAACATCTCGTCTTCGGAAAACTCGTCTTTTGCATTTTTGAAAGTACGTTTACAAAATCACATTCAAAAGACGGGATTTCCGAAGACGAGATGTTTAAAAGACGAGTTTTCCGAAGACGAGATGTAGAAGACGAAATTTCCGGGAACCGCTATTGGGGGCAGAGGTAACGTTTTCACAAAAAAATAATCAAAATCAAAGACAAAAAGTTTGATTCCGCAACGCAATTTTAATTAAATCATTTTTCACACAGGAAAGGATTTGCGTCTCGCAGCCCGAGATGAACAGCAATTTAACATAAGGCTGCACTGACTGGCACACTCTCCAAGCCGCGTTTCACACGCGTTTTTTAAATCAAAATTTGCGAAGGGTTGGAAAAAGCTGTATATATTAGGAATCGGATTTGTTTATGGATATGTTTATGTTTTAACTTGTTTTAGCAGTAAAATTTAAAGACAAAAAACTATATTAATTCTTAGAGTCGCAAAAACAGTAGCAATACACCTTATATACAATACAATTATGAAATTACGTTTCACTGCGTCAAAATTAGCTAAAGGTACGCCAACGTGGCTGCAAAAGTTGTTCGTTGAGTTAAAGAATACCGCCCATTAAGTAACCACTCAAATCACGAGAATCTGACGTCACTTTATCAATCAAATACTCTGTATTAAATCGAATCTAATTTGCTGATAAAATGACGTCAAATTCTCGTGATTAGATTGGTTACTTAATGGGGGGAAGTTTTAATCCAACGAATATCTGTTGCAGCCATGTTGGGTTTACCTTTAAGTTTATTTTCCACCGGTGACAATGAGTTACAAAAATTAGCCACTTTGGACGGTCACATCAAAGTGGAAAATTTCAAAATTTCCAAGTTTCCAGAATTTTGTTTACGAATGTACTTTGGCAAATTTATTTTTCCAACATTCATAAATTTTATTAATAAAATTCATAAGAATTTGGTTTTATTATAAACGAACATAAATTTTCTTTGTTACCGTATTTATCAATGATAAAAAAATTCTAATATCATTCTACCATTTGATTATCTAAGTGCTCAATTTCTTCCTCGCTTTCTTCTTGTTGGTTTTTTAACTCTCCATCTTCGATGTCCAATAAAGCTTTATCTTGTACGCTGTCCTAAGAATAAATAGTTTTAAAATGGTATAAAATCGCTGGGCTTTCTGCGAGTGATAATAACATTAAATTATACCATCCAAAGCTTAACTTCATTTTATCTTATATTTTTTTTGCTTCATTACAACATTATTTTTGCAAAGATTTTTAACTTTTCGTTTTTTTATTTTAAAAATAATTTACCACAAAAAATCACATAGAATTTTGTCGAAAGTATTTATTTAGCTTTTTAGTTTTTTAATTTAACATGGTGATATTTGGAACTACACAAAAAGGTTTATATTCATTAAAAAAATTTTTTTTTAAATCTCCAGTTTAAACTAACTAAAAACTAATAATTGATTTTTTTGTTTATATTAAAAGAAGTTCATAAATTTCTTCGAAATTTTTTATAAACTTAACAAATTGCGCCAAGGTTTTTAGCTTTAATAAACGCCTAGAAGAACCTCAGTGGAAATACCCCCAAAAAGCAAAACTGTAAAATGTTAAAAACAAAAATTTTGTATGGACTTTTTGGACAACCATTTTAATATCTTCAAAACGACTAATTTCCGCAAATTTTTATCATGAATTTTGGAATCAATCAGCACCTAAAACAAGGTATTCATTAACACAATTGTAAAATTTTTAGAAGTTTTTTACAATATTCTCATATATTTTACTACCTCATGTGGCGTTCGCTGTAGAAATTGAATTTCTTCATAGATATCCTCTTCATCATCCTCATAAAATGACGGAAACCGAAAACGCCTGCTCATTCAAATACTCAACCACCGCACACTTCCAGGAGGTATCAAAAGAATAAAGAATTTTAAAAAAATTCTTAAAGTAGACGTTATTGTCGGTGGTGCTGAAGCGATAAAAAGTAACTCAGCCTCGCGGCGCCGCGCCAGGCCTAATAAAAAAACGCAGATCAATTTTGAAATTCATGTTCTTCTTCTTCTTTTTTTTCTTCTTCTTCTATTTGCTGATATTATTCGGGCGTCTAAAACTTATGCCCGAAACGCCATAGTTTGTGGTATATTATGTAATAGTTTTATTTTATGTTAGTTTTATAGTAGTGTTTTGTTAAAAATTGTAATTGTCTTATCATTATTGCATATAAGTTTTGCACTACATTTATCTTCTATGCCTTGTTTGTTGTATAATTTTATTTTTTATTTTTATTTTTATCCAGTAAATTAAGTTTGTTCTATAAATAATCAGCTCATGTGAGCATTTCAATAGACAATTATCAAAAAAAAATTAAATGCCAATCGTCAAAAAAACTTGAGGGAATAAGTAACCCATAATTCAAACGAAATTTATTTTATTGTTTTCTTTTTTATTAATAATAAATCTCTTAAACTGTTCACACCTGTTTAATTTAAAAATTTTACAGTTTAAAAAAAATGTGGTTGAATTATATCTGGCTGACGCTGAAAATTAGAATGCAAACATAAGGGGACCAATTAAAATTGTGCGGTAATAATGTTTTTTTAAACAAATAAAAACGCAGAATTTAATTCCATCTTTTCACAAAATATACAAAAATTAACCAACTTTATTTCTTAAAAAAATTGAATTTAGGTTAGAAATTAAGTAATTTAATAAATAATTATTAAAATACATTTTTTAATCTTTGTTATTAACCCGTCTTAGTTTGATTTTATTTGACCTTAATTTGAAACTTGAATCGTTAATATTGGTGCAGTATTTGTCGAGATATTGCGTTTTTCGTACAAAAAACCCTCGATTTTTTCGCTAAACACACGAAGTTAAGGAAAAAAAGGTTGGACAAACTTAATAAAATCACTGCCGTCGTTGGTGTTTTAAACTAAAAAGTCGCGGGAAAGTTTTTTGTACAGGAAACGCAATATCTCGACAAATACTGCACCAATCTTACCGATCAAGGTATCAAATTAAAATAGAAAATAACCGCTTTCATTGAGTACATATTTTGAAACGTAAATCGTTATACCCATTGAGCATCCTTTCACGTACAGAATTGTCGAAAAACGTTATTTTTGGGGGTTATAACTAGTGTTGTTACAGTATTACTGGTACTGGTACTCGAACCCTTCCACTACCACTCATTTTAGTTCCAGTACTATACTGGTACTGTACTGTACTGTATTAAAATTTCGGTTTGAAAAAATACTGGTACTGGTACTGGAAAAAAATCAGAAAGTTAGAAAATACTGGTACTCGAACTGATTTTGGTTCAGTTCCAGCACCAGTACCAGTATTGATAAGCAGGTTTAACGCAAAAAATCTCAACTGGTGTTTCTCAGCGCAGGCGTAATGGGTGCAGTGAAAAAATATTATTATTGTAAAGCAGGGATGGGTTGTTCAAAACAGATAAGATCCCTTAACTTATAAGGGGCCCTTAAATCGTGGCCACCATAACTTTTTTTTGTTGATCAAAACTCGCTAAAGTATGTACTTCAAGTAGCGTTTTTCAAAAATGAGGTATGTATCTTAAATCTTGAGATAAGCTGACAATTTAAGTCGACTATCTTTTTGACTGGAGGTAGCTTATCTTTTTTGAATTCAATTCAATTTAAATTTCGGCTTTTTTTTCGCTAAAAACTTTTAAAATAAACCATTTATATTATAGATTAAATATGATAAAAAATTAAAAATTCAAAAAAATCTCTATTTATCTATATTTTATTCTTAAGCATTTTATGCATTTTTCCTTCAAAAACTGCTTGTAAATCACTAATGTTTTGTCTAATTACTAAAGTACGTACTTTAACTTTAAGGTACGTACCTTATCCAGTAAGGAGCCTTTTAGCTTAGGGGTTTTTAAGCTTTTTTGAACAACAAATGATAATGGGCCCCTTAGCAAAATGGCCTTTAGTGAATAAGGTACATATCTTTAGTAAAAGGCTGGTTTAGCCAATCTTTAGTGAATTAGCCTTTAGTTAGTTAGTTAGCCTTTAGTAAATAAGGTACATACCTTTAGTTAGGGGGCCCCTTAAGTTAAGTCGATTTTTGAAAAAACCCACCCCCTATCTTTATTATTGTAAACAACTGCAAAATTATGCGGTGAATTTTTGCCACATTTTTCCGCAATTATTTTGTATATAAAAATGTTAAAATTTTATGTAATTTAGCCTATAGTTTTGAATTATGAATTTTAATGTTCACTTGTTTTTGATTAAAATTTAAATTTGAAGCTTATAAATATCTTAATGCGTCTTACAAAAAACCAAATACTGTACAAAATTTGAAAGACTACATTTTGAAAACAAATCGATCAGCACAAAATTAATTTGTTGTGGTGAGATCCAAAATAAACAGTCGTATAACCAAAAATGGATTTTTTTATTATTTTCATTCGAATTAATTTTTTGGTAAGATAATGAACATTTCAATTTTTATTGCAAGTATATTAATATTTGACTCTATGGATTTTGGCACTTTTTTAAGAAGTGCCAGCACTTACAGCACTTCTTGAAGAAGTGCCAGGATCGCGGATTTTGGCACTTCCTCGCGCTATTGTGGCACTTCCTGCTGGAAGTGCTGAAAAATCAGGACAGAAATACTTTTTCAGGATTAAATGACTATGAAAACCGGATATGTATAAATGTTTGTGTTTTTATTTACTATTTAAATATTTCAATGCGAATTAAATTTTTGTAACAAATAATACGTGTAAAATTCATTTAAAGAATAATATTAAAAAACAAAGAACGATAACATGAATGGATTATATTTAAACATGCTAAGTAAAGGCACCATAAAATGTTGTAAAGTGGTGGCACTTCCAACTGGTGGAAGTAAGGAAGTGCACTTCTTAAAGAAGTGCCAAAATCCGTGGTGTCCGTTACATATGGATTTTAGCACTTCTTCAAGGAAGTGCTAAGCCAACAAGCTAAAAATAGAATCTGGCACTTCCTCATGGCACTTCTTCCTGGCACTTTCTCCTGGCACTTCCTGCTTTTATTGTTATTTTTAGAAACATAAATTATGCATATTTATATGAGCAAGCCTCACTACAGTTAAAAATTCAATCGAAGGGTTTTCTTTTGCCCTGAATTAAAAATTTGGATCAAAAACTAAAAATTCCTACATCTTTAACCAGAAATAAGCATTTTTCACTAACAATGAAAAAAATTTTATTCTCATATTTAGCTAAAATTACAACATATAGGTTTTCTTTGGCCTTGAATTTGATTTTTGAGTCAAAAATTAAAAATTCCTAAATATTTAATCAGAAATGAGCATATCTTACTAACAGTGAAAATAATAATTTTTCTCATATTTAGATAAAATTGCAATATAAAGGTTTTCTTTGGCCCTGAATTTGAATTTTATCTCACTTTATATTGCAATTTTATCTAAATATGAGAAAAAATATTTTTTCACTGTAAGTGAAATATACTCATTTCTGGTTAAATATTTAAAAATTTTTATTTTTTGACCCATAATTCAGATTCAGGGCCCATGAAAACCTATATGTTGTAATTTTAGCTAAATATAAGAAAAAAAATTTTTACTGTTAGTGAGATATGCTCATTTCTAGTTAAATATTTGAGAATTTTTAGATTTTGACCCAAAATTCAAATTCAGGGCCAATGAAAACCTATATGTTGTAAATTTAGCTAAATATGAGAAAAAAATTTTTTTCACTGTTAGTAAGATATGCTCATTTCTGGTTAGATGTAGGAATTTTTAATTGTTGACCCAAATTTTCAGATCAGGGCCTAAGAAAACCCTTAGATCGCATTTTTAACTGTTAGTGAGGCTTGCTCATGTAAATATGCATAATTTATGTTTCTAAAAATAACAATAAAAGCAGGAAGTGCCAGGAAGAAGTGCCAGGAAGCCATGAAGAAAAGCCAGATTCTATTTTTAGCTTGTTGGGTTGGCACTTCCTTGATTTTAACGGACACCACGGATTTTGGCACTTCTTTAAGAAGTGCACTTCCTTACTTCCACCAGTTGGAAGTGCCACCACTTTACAACATTTTATGGTGCATTTACTTAGCATGTTTAAATATAATCCATTCATGTTATCGTTCTTTGTTTTTAAATATTATTCTTTAAATGAATTTTACACGTATTATTTGTTACAAAAAGTTTATTCGCATTGAAATATTCAAAATAATAAATAAAATACAAAAATTTATACATATCCGGTTCTCATAGTCATTTAATCCTGAAAAAGTATTTCTGTTCTGATTTTTCAGAACTTCCAGCAGGAAGTGCAAGAATAGCGTGAGAAAGTGCCCAAGATCCGCGTGAATTCTGGTACTTCCTCAAGAAGTGCTGGAAGTGCTGGCACTTCTTAAAAAGTGCCAAAATCCACAGGTTTAATATTTGTTCTTTAAATATATGCATTACTTTTGCGGATATTTTGGTTAAGCTTCGATAGTCATACAGGAAATTGCCTTTTAAACTTCTAAAATAAAAACTCCTCTCCAATGCTCACATCACTTATTAAAGTATTTTATAGATTCTAAATTAAGAATTTACAATTAAAAGTTTACCCTAAAAATTTTAGGTCGGGCTTTTAAAAGGGTTTTTAAGTGTTTGTTCTAAACAAAAATACAGAACTATTGTGTGTTGAACTAAAGATGGATACTTTGCAAGATATTTTTGATAATGCGCGCCCCTAAACACCTGATTCACTGAGGGAGAAGGCGTCTCCTCCTCAAAGTCCGGCGAAGCCGGATTTTTTTCTTTATCAAGAATTCAAAAACTTTCCTGATGCGTTCCAAAAGCATATTAAGAGTAAAAAAACACAATTTTCCCGCTTTGCGGGGAGTTTAAATTGATAATTTATCTTGGTTTTATATTTTAAATCAGTTATGACTATCAAAATTGAAGGCATACATGTCAAATAAAACTACTATAAATAAAAAAATTAGATTTTTAATAATGTTTTAAACACATATTTTAAATTTAAAGGGATAAACTACCTTAAATTTAGTAATACTTGTTAGCTGGAAATAAATTTTTTAGTGTGTTTTAGTGACACGGGACCCCCTGACAAGGGGCTCTGCCCCTTGACCCCACTGGGGGGCTCTCTTCCCCCAGATCCCCCATTTCTGGGGGACTGCCTCCCCCCATCTCCTTTTAGGGTTAGTATTACCTACTCTGGACAGCCTTCTCCAAACTGAAATCTTGGGCACGCCGCTGCACAAGCCATAAAGGAAGTCGAACCAAAGAAAGCTTTGTTTGGCAGTATTTTGTCACTAACGAGGAGGCCAACTAAGCTTTTTGTCAAATAAAGGGTTATTATAAGCCCAATCTACATTCGATTTTTGCAGCAATTATGAAAAAACACTTAAAATTTCACCACAAAAAACAGAAAAAAATGTTCTGATGGTGAATTTTGTTTTAATATTATTGCAATATATTATATACAGAACACTTAAATTTGAGATGGGTATAACGATTTATTTAAGGTATAAATTTTTTTACAAACTGTCCTATAAAAAATAGTAAGTGCAATTTTGCCACAAAACGTTTTGAGATGTTCCCCAGTCAATTTTGCTCGTTTTGATAATATTATTTAGTTTCTTTATTTTTCATATAAATAATATTTTGCGTTAAAAATCAAAAACAAAAATATTTAGAAAACTGACACAAGGATTTAAATAACCTACTGCCTGAATTAAGATAACCTTTGCCAAATTAAAATTGCCAAATCTAAAAACCAAAATTTACCCTTTTTATTCAAAAAAAGATTTAGAGGTAAGGCCCCAATTTTTTTAATTAATCTTTATCCAAGATAAACTCCTGCAAAAAATTTTGAATGTATCTTAAAAAAATAAAATTGTTTCAATATTTAAAAAATAACATAACAATTGCGACCACAACATGACCCTAATTGTTTTTAATTTTTCACAAATAAAAACGTTAAAAATGGTTTGTTGAGTTCCTGAAATTTTTTCTTTAAGTTTAACACCTTGGCTATTAAAAAATTTTCTCCAATAACTCATTGTAACAAAACTGTAGATTTAATACATTGAGTAATTTATTCATTATAAAAATACTGGTACTGGAATAAATACTAGTACTAATTTCTAGAATACTGGAATTAAATTTTGGTTTTTGAAAAAATACTGGTACTGTACTCGAAATAAAATTAGAGGTAGGGATAGTACTGATACTGTACCGCAACTAAAATGAGGACGATACTTTTACTGGTACTGTTCTGGAATATTTTGGGCAACCAGCATAGTACTGGTACTGGTACTAAAATAAAATCTGAGTACTGTAACAACACTAGTTATAACTCCTAAACCATTGGAGATATTTTGTTGAAAAACTTTTTGTGGACTATTGGGGGCATGGGTAAGGTTTTTACAAAAAATTATCAAAATCAAAGACAAAAAGTTGGACTCCGCACTGCACCTCTAAAGCGCACGAATGTTAAAAAAATGGTTTTTACTCACAAAACATTGCTAAAACAATATTACTAAACAAATTTAAAAGTTTAAAACTTTTTTAAAGTTTAAAAACCTAAAGACAAATTCTATCAGAGTGAATTTATAGTTGCTTCTTACACACACAAATATAAGCTTTTGATTGAAAAAGTGGCGATTTCGCGCTTGTCGAAAATTGCTGTAAATATGATTCTTTAATTGACATTTCATAAGACTATAGAAAAAATAAAGTGTGCTGTGTAATTAGTTAAAGGTATAAACAAATCATTAACATATGGTAAAAGTTTTTACTCAGTGGGCAGCTGCCCAAGCCAAATGCAAATTTCCTATAGTCCACATAATGTTCATCTCGGAATGGTCCACATCTTTATTTTTTAAACATAGTTAAACTAGAAATCGCCCCTTATCATTAGAGCATTTTTCAAGGCTACTATTTTATTCAAGTAAACGAGTTAGTTTTACATTTTTTAATTATTCAATTTAAAAATTTGTTTTAAATATTTTTTTAGGTTTTAAAAAAGTATTTTGTTTTGTAGTAACGATATTACAAGCGTTATTTGACTAAAACAATTCCCAGTTGCGCGAGTTTTTATCTTGGTAAACAGTCATGTGTGAACGGGCCGTTTTTGGGATCTGTGATCTGGAAACTGGGATCTGGGAACTGGGATCATGTGTGAACAGAGTCCAATAACGCTGTATTTATGTAAATTACGATTACTTACCAGCTACGCAATAATGATTTTTTTGCAAACTTCTTATTAATTAATTACAGCGCTTCACTTCTTTTTTGTTCTATTTCTGCAGATGGGCGGCGGAATATGGAAACGAAATTTGCAGTTTTTTTAAAAACAAAGCATTGGTAAACATTAGTAAAGTTTTTAAGGTTTTTGTAATTACAAAAGCCGATTTATGTTATAAATACGTTTTTAAAATAATATTTTTTTATAAAAACATAAAATTAACGTTTTATTGAACTAAATTTGTTTTTTTGCCATTTTTTATTGATTTTTTTAATTAGGGCATTAAAATTGTGTTTAATTTTTTAAAATATATTTTAAAATATATCACAATAACCTAAGAAAACTAATTTATCGTAAATTTAGTAATTTATTTAAATAAACACAAAATATGCATTTAAAAACAATAAATAATGTACTTGTCTTTATTTTTTACAATTTCTTGTTTTGTAAAAGTTTGACGAGAAGAACTAGCTGATGAGTCGCACTTCTCCTTGGGCTTGTCCAATAACCTATTCTAGTTAAAGTAAAGCACCGAAATAGGTTATTATATTAGTTAGCTTAAGTATAAATTGTTCTCTTAAAACCTCTAAAAAAATTTTTTAAAGAAAGTTTGTTTTTTTTGAAATCCACTAAAAATAAATGTTATTATTTATGTATAAATAAAATAAATAGCTAACTAATAATGTAGTTGTTACTAACATAAAATCAGAACACTGCTCTACTAACACTTTGTGTATATATGTTTGTTTAATATTGCTACATCTGACCAAAATCCCAAAAAGATTAAAACACTTAATCGCCTCTTACAATGTTTAATCATTAAAAGCCACAAACTTTAAAAACCAACTAAAATTTATTAATTAGTCTTTAAACAAGAAAACTTACACAAGCAAATAGTTTTACTTAGTAAATCACCATACAAAATGCTTTGTTAATTTTGCTTTCTACACCTAGTTATGGTGAACATACTAAACCTGTTTCTGCACCAACAAAAGTTGTTTTACTTAACCTGCTTTCTGCATCATTTAAGGTGCCAATCTTTAATTTTTCTATTTTGCTTATTAAAGGTATCAAAATTAATTTTTCTATACTAGCTTTTTATGTTATACCTAACCTGCTTCTACACCTATTTACATGTAGGTGTTTTCGTTTAACCTGCTTTCTACACCCTCTGTGGTGTTTATGTATCCATTATTCCCTCAATATTTAACCTAACCTGCTTCTGCACCTATTTAGGTGTTTTCTCCTAACCTGCTTTCTATGCCTTTTATGGTGTTTCTGTATTTGCTTACTTTACACATTTATGGTAGCTATTTGTTAAATTTTCATGTTAAAAATAATTCTGTACCAAATGTAAAACTTATAATACATTTAATTTTTCAAAAAATTTTTCTGCTTAGTCTAATGTTTATTTTTTAATATAATTTTTCAAAAATATATTTTTCAATTAATATATAAATTTTATAATATCGCATTAAAATATAATCTTTTTAAGAAAATTTTTCCATCAATATATTCTTAAGTAACATCACATAACCTTTCCTTCTATCTTATTAAACAATTATTATGTATTTGTATGAACAATCTTACGCGTGTATTTTAACGAACAACGCCCACGCGTGTGAAATTTTTTTCTCAGTAAACAATTAGGTTGAACGGGCCGTTTCTGTGATCTGGGAACTGGGATCTGGGATTTTAGAACTGGCATCAAGTGTGAAAGCGCTCCTAATGCAACAATACTACTAAGTAAACCCGGTGGTGATACAGGCACAGTAACTTGACATAAACTAAAATTAGGAAAAATGTGCGATAAATTTTTAAATAAAATTTATCATATTTCAAATATTTAATATTCTAAATACAGATATTTAGAATATCTTTAGAGCACCAACTTTACAGATATTCTAAACCGTGTTCGTATATTTGCATCAACTGAATTTTATTTGCAAGCTAGATTACTTAAAATATACCCTGCCGATATAGATTTATTTACTTCAAACTTTGATGCTCATAATAAAAAAATCAAAAAACTCCAGCTCAAGTTGCCGATAATTTTTTGTAATTTCATTATTTTTGTTTTTTAAAACTTATTTATTTCGCTTAAATATTTGAAATTTTAGTGTTGTATTGACGCAAAAATTATTATTGCCTATTTTTTAAATATTATAGAAAAAAGGCAGTACGAATATCAATTTCTTAGAAAAGTACGTACCCACACCTTTTGTTATGTACTTTTTTTTACCGTAGAAACTCGTCGCATTTTAGATTTTTTGTAATTTTGGCAATTTTTCTGCGGAAATAACTTTGAAGCGTCAAGCAGACGTAATTGACGGTTTAGCGGATTTATCTTTATCATTTTATGCTATTAATTTTATTCTCAACGAGACAACAATTTTTAGGACCTACTCATTTATAAACTCGTCAATAATAAACTCATCATCTAAAAAAAATTTAGTCATAACCCATAGGCTATTTTGAAACTCCTGACAAATTGGTCGAGTTTCAATAAAACTTTTCAAAAAATGAGAAGATTAGCTGTACTATCTTACGGTTTGGTTGGGGTTTTATGCGTAAATTTAGGTTAGTTTTGTTAAAAAATATCATTGTTTTTTAAACCATCTTTATAAAAACTACCTTTTCTTTTAAGAAACTCTTAATTTTCAAAATTAAGACATTAAAATGTTAATATTAGTCCTGAATCTTAAAAAAAAATTTAAAAGGCACAGCTTAAAATTAAAGTTAAATTTATCTGAATTAAAATTTAAAAAGAAGTTTTTGAAGGTGCAGTCCTCTAAATAATCAAGTTTGTAATTAGCAATTTTTCAACGATTAAACATATTTTAAGATAAATTTCTATTTTTCAGCTTCAGAAATTTTTTTGCTTTTTCTGATTCGCTTGAAATTCATCAATATTGCAGTCCAAAAAACACAAACACACACCGTGAAACCCAGTTTTTTACCAAAATCGAAATTTGCATGGAGCACAACTACATCAATTTAGAAAGCTAAAAACACAAAAATAAGACACGTCAAAACACAAAAATACGACACGTCTTTTGGGATCAATTGCTACCAAAATAAAATATCCGTGAATTCTTAAATGGCCCGCTTTAATCGTCACCATAGTTGGTAAAAAAAATTACACGGGTGGAGTTTTGAACCAGTGAACACACAGCAGGTGGTGGTGTGTTTTAAAAACTTTCACACTAAAAGTTGATTCATACTTCATTTAAAGTGTCCAAAGGACACAAGTCCAAAGGAAAACACAGTCGTCAAAACGTCTTTTGGACATTTTGGATTGTCCTTTGGACACTTTGGATTGTCCTTCGGACACTTTGGATTGTCAAAATATAGTCTAAAGGACAGTATTTTAAGTGGCATTCATACTTCGTCCAAAGGACAACGTTCAAAAGACATTTATATTGTCCAAAGGAGGATTTGTTATTTGGACAAAATATTCTTTGGACTTTGTTCTTGATACACTTTGGACAAAATATAAACCAGCCTTTAAATTTTTAGGAAATAAAATGGTTTTTATAATCTTAACTACACTTAAAAGACTGAAGTTCTAAACGTTGTTAAAAAATTTTGATTAAAAAAGGCAAAAAAATTGAAAAACCATAGAAAACCAAAACAATGTAAATATTTAGTCCTAGATTCTCAAAAGCAGTCATAATAGATTTAAATATAATATTCTTATAATAAATTAATTTAAAAAAAAACAAAATATTAACTTATTTACCGCAGATTACTATCGAAAATCGAATGTACAAACATGTATCAAAAACTTTTTTGCATCATGATTAGTTAAAACAGGCGGAATAAAACCGAACGTCAAATAATACCCATAATCCCCAAATTTGTCTACAAAACCATTTTTTAAACAAAAAATCCTATGAAAGTGTGAAAAATAATACCAAATTAATTTGCCATCAATAAACTAAATGTTTAAAAACGTATGGGACTACTTCCCTCTTTTTAAAATTTTGTCCCAGGTTTGTACCTATAACAGTAGCAAATATTTTTAGATAATCCAACACTTATTTTTAGATATTGTAGTCATCTGAAAAATCTTGGAAATAGATAGATTTCAATTCTTCACCTATACAAAGTCTTCTTTTAGTGAACTGGGTCCTAATTGGTTTTTGCCCTGAGTTTTTTCTACCTTGTGTATTATGAGCTGGGCCTGTAACTTTACTGTTCTTATGGGTCGAAAAAATACCGGGCCGTTTAAGACTCAAAATTAAACCCTATTTTTAATTATTAATGGATTGAAGTTTTTTTACACGTATTTTCAATTATTAATGGATTGAAGCTTTAGTTTTTGAAATAAATGCAATACCCTGGATCGGTCAGCGGAGGTTTTACACAATTATGAAACGAAAGAACATTCTTAACTATTGGGCAGACAGCTGGCAGGAAACAAGAAGCTTAACAAACACCATCCATGAAATACAAAAAATGATAGAGTACAAACAAGCCACAAAACGTAAGTTCTAAATCATACTTTCGTTTAATTTTTACTATCTCTTTGTAATCCTTCTTAAAATTATAAAACATACGCAAGAGACGACAGGCAGGCTGTTATTCTGAGGATGATTTCTTTCCGATAATAATGACATCTCAGAGGTGAAATGATTGCACAAACATGAAATTGTAAGAACGTGGAGCTGAAATTCGGAGCTGAAAATTTAAAAACACTCAAATTTATATTTAGGCAGAAGCCAAGGCCTTAAAGGTGCCGTGCGGAGTCGAACTTTTTGTCTTCCGTTTTGATAATTTTTTGTGAAAACCTTACCCCTGCCGCCAATAGCTCACAAAAAATTTTTCAACAAAATATCTCCAGTGGGTTTAGAAGTTTTGACTAGGGATGCATTGAGCTGCTCACAAATGCTCAATACCAAATGGTACTCACATATACTTAATTGTGAGTACTAAGCTCAAGCTCAAGCTCACAATAAATCTCAGGCTCAAGCTCAAGCTCACAATTAGCCGAAACTAATTAGCTTAATTGTGAGCTTGAGCCTACAAAATTTTAAAAAAATATCATACTTTACCAAAGATCTGTAACTTCTGAATAAAAAGCCTCGTTTTAACTCAATTTATCTAAATTCATTTCAATTCAAGCGCATTAATGCAGAATAGGCCATTATTTTGAAACAACTAAAAGTGATGTACCATTTTCATGACTATTTAAAAAAGCAATTTAATTAATTGTTTATATTTTTGATAAATTGCATATATTTTTACGTTTTACCCATGTGGTTTTGCACTTTCATTAAAAAAACTAAATTTTCTGCAAAAACATTGTTGTGTGTGAGAATAACCACTTAAAAATGCAGTAAAAAATTTTTGTTTTCGATTTCGACTATTTTTTTTTCAAAACTTTATTCTGCGCTTCAAAAACTTTTAACTGTTTTTTTTTGTTCAAATATTATTAGACCGTTTAAAATGGCCGAAATAAGGATTTTTTGAGAATTTTATCCTAGAACAATGTCTTCTTCGTTGAAAAAAGTTTTGCTATAAAAGTATAAAAAAAAGAACAGGTGTCATATTTTTAAATTTATTTTAACAACTTGATTTATTTTGATTTTTAATTCTCAAAGTATTAGTGTGTTTTTTTTTGAGAAAAACGTCTGAGATTGTTACCCATTGTTTGCGAAACGTGGAAATCGAAAAAAAAAACATTCAACGAACATGACAGGTAATAAAATTATATTTTTTGAGTTTTTTTTTTGTTAAAAACTCTGATAAAACAAATAATTTTAAAAACGTAAAATTAACACTGTTTCATTTAAATAAAAATTTTTATAAGATACTTAAATTCGCAATTTTAATTTAATTAGTGAAAAGGATGCCCTATTTTTTGCCTTTTTAAATATTTCGACGAAAAAATATTACAATAATTTGGAGCACAGGATAACATTTTTTAAACAAATCAAAAGGTGTCAATTCATCACTTATAGAATTTTCCCATAAATTTGTTGCTTCGTTAACTAGATATAATTACTTAAAGAACACTGTCACAAATCAAATTCTTATAACTCTGGATCATACAATTTTTTGGTAATAAAACGATTAAATTAAAATTTATAAATGTTGTCAAATTGGTCTGAAGAAGCCATAATAATTAAATTTGAAGTAGATAGATTTTGTTTTAAAGGAGAAAGCCCATTCAATGCATTATAGGCATCTGGTTTGTGCAAGTGCTCTTTTAATGTTTTACTTCATAATCCACATCAATTTTGGGCAAAAAGTTCTAAATTAAAAAAAAATTTTTAATAATATACTCAATTTCACTTTGTGAAGTTTAAATAATAAAATCAATAATTAAACAATTTTGTTTCGGGTGACATGTTACATGCTATAAAAACTTCATAAAAATGTCATTTTTACAAACAATATGATTAGTACAAGCATTTATTCTAATTCTTTTATTCTATTTTTTATCGGATTTATTTTTTAGATAAAAATTGCATTTTTTTATTTTAAAGCATATTTTTATTTAAAAAAAATAGTTTAAATAGTTTAAAAATAAACACTTATCCTAAATTTGATGTTTTTGAACTAAATTGATAAAAAAATACTAAAAGTGTCAGTCTTCAATATCACACTTTTTACAAAGCGCCTATTATATTTAAAGTTAATTATTCAAAACGTTTATGAACTTTATAGCGTTAGTGTTAAAAGATTTTGTTTTTTAAGTCACTATAACTTTTTGGCTAAAAAATGGCAATAAAACTTGATAAATCAATAAAAATAATAAAAATATCCTTGTTGTAGTTTGATAATAATTATTCAATAAAACATTCATAGTTAAATTTTAATTCATTACCTATTGTCATTTTTACACGCCAAGAGGCCTTACTTTTTTTTTTTAATTAAAAACCTTAATTTTATATGAAATTCATATGTTAAAAAAAATCAAGTTTTTTGCCGTGTTTTATGGGCTTGTTGGCGTTTTATAATCTTAAATTAAAAATTTTCTCCCTGGGAGTATCAGCCCTCGCAAATGGCCCTGAAGGAATTTTACGCTTTAGTTCAAGAAATGAGACTGCAAGATCATTAATATTTTCATGACTAAAGGCAAACCAAACGTAGCTGCAACAGTGTTTTCACGTGTTCATTAAACAACTATTTTCTTGTTTTATGTCACAAAATAAGAATTATTCCTAAACTACCATCTAAAGTTGATTTCTACTCCAAATCTTTCATTTTCTGAATGCTGATTGGCTGATACGAGTGACGTCAGATTCTCGTGATTTGAGTGGTTACTTAATGGGGGACATTTTTCAGTCCAACGAACAACTGTTGCAGCCACGTTGGGCTTACCTTTAGTTTCGGATGTCTCCTTTTCTTCAATTTAATTATTTGTTATCGTTATTTGGTCCTTTGATTACGAAAACCCAAATTAATTGTCGGAAAACTATCTCAGAAAAAAGGTTTGTGATAATATTCCGGACGGTTTTGAACTTCATTGATCAAAATTTCATCCGAATCAGCAGCCACATTTTTTTAGGATTTATTTCTGAAAAGTATTGCGGTCGCAAAAACAAACTTTTTTTTAATTAAACATAAATGATTATTATTTTTAACCCAAGGCCGTGCATTAAATATTAGAAATTACGCAGTACAAAATTTTGCAAGTCTTTGATTAATGTAAAAAATTGCAAATTCCTAATTATTCAAGAACATTTCCATGCTTTGTACGCATTACGTGTGTTTGAAATTTGTTAAAAACTACTTAAAACTTATTTTTTCATTCTAAATCATTTTTTATATTAAGTTTTGCAATAAAACCACAGTATTTTTTTCATTTTTTTATGCAATGCACACGCTTTTTTTGTTAAAACCATAATATTTTTCGCTGGTTTTTTTATACAATGAATACGTTAATTTAGAAACCGTATTTTTCATTTCTTTTTTTAAAATTCACACGCGTTCGGTTCCACGCGTTTTCTTTTTGAGAGAGCTGCCACCGGTGACGGAGTTGTAGATCGAACACAACAGCGGTGGCAATGGTGGCATTGCCACCGGGAGGTGGCATTGCCACGGCCACCCCAGCGTGAACACGTCCTATGTTTAACGTTAGACACAACAGCGGTGGCATTGCCACCTCGCGGTGGCATTGCCACCTCAGTGTGAACCGGGCTTAAAAGTATAAAAAAAAACATGTTTTTACCGTACTTCGATTAGTTCTAAAGTAAATTTAGAGCATTTTGTAAGACTTTACGTAAACATATCCAATATAAAATTTCCAGTAGTAATTAAGGGACTTTCATATTTTTATCATTTTTTGACCATCCGGCGGGTTTGATATTTAAAGGTAAACCAAACGTAGCTGCAACAGTGTGCTCACGTGACTAATTTAGACACGCCCACATGACTTTTATGCAGAGAAATTTTTTCGTTTACACAAAATCAGCAATTTTTAGAAAATGCAATATGTTTGTGAGAATTATAATTTATTAATCAAATGTTAATGTTTCTTCTGATAGTTTTCACTGCAAGGCGTTAAGTAGTAAGCCAATTGTAGAACATAGCAAAAATTATGGTATTTTACTTACATAAAAATTATATTTTGGAAAATTCAACTGACAAAAAAATTCAACAAATTGGCAAAAAGCAGGGAAAAATCATGTTTTCGTTTTAAAATTATGTGAATAAAATTTTAAAATTTTAAAAAAACTTTAGAAAAATTTATTAACAATAAAATAAAGATGTGGATTTATGAGAGTTTGACTTCCTCCCCTCTGTCAAAGCGACTACGCCTTGACTGATTTTGCCACGGCACTATCGGTAAATCAGGTTCAAAAACACATATATAACAATTACTCCGTATTAAATCGATCAAATTAATTTAAATTGGCTGATAAAGTGACGTCAGATTCTCGTGATTTGAGTGGTTATTTAAAGGGGGACATTGTTTAATCGAATGAACAACTGTTGCAGCCACGGTGAGTGTATCTTTAGTTCATTTTAATCAAGAATCATTCGTCACTTAGTCAATAAACCCACACGTGGGACCAACACGATGGTGATCATATATAGCAGTATATACTACATGATTTCGGGAAACTATATTTCTGCTTTAAATTAAAATATATATTACTAAGATTTTTTATAATGGTTTAGCTCAAATGTTGAGGGCCACTGGAATATTGTTAAACACCACATTAAGGAAGTCAATAAAAATTTTGTTATGTTATGTAAATAAAAGGGATTCAAAATTTCTCTATTCTAGAAATATTTAAGCTCTTAAGTATTACAGCTTTAGAAAACACGTAAAGATTCTTCTTCTGATAAACCGAAATACAATAGACTAAATTGCTGTTTCATGAATGAAATAAATAGATATAATAGCGCAAAAGAAAATAAAATTTGTAAATCAAAAGACAAAAATAATTTGTTTAAGAATTTTAAGAACTTCAAGACAACAGCGGTGCGGCTCCCAATAAACAAAAGTAGGTATTTTAGATTCATTTAAAAAATCTAAAACTTCAATTATATTTTAAACAAAATTTTACACGTGATAATGGAGAATTTTCTGAAGTAATTACTAAGCTCCCAAAAGATATTACTTTCTTTTTAAATGTTAAGTTTACAACTGAAGATATTTTAAAAATAAAAAAATGAAAAAAAACTAGTAAAAACCGGATAATGGTACAGGGTTTTTAGAGCCGTAATTAAGGAACTTGGAGCTGCTGAAAACCGTTCCCGTTCCCGTTCCCGTTCCCGTGTAACAACCCGTTCCCGTGTAACCTTAACCGTCTTAACCCGTTCCCGTGTAACAATTCCCATTATTGTATCAATTGTAATAATTGTATCAATTCCCATTATTTTTGCTGTTAATCAGATTGCGTTCGCATGATTGCCTTTTTGCCCCAATGCGGACCATGGGCAACGCACTCGGATTACCAGTAAAAATAACGGGAATTAATACATTTACAAAAATACGTTTTACCGTCCTAACCGGGGAAAAGGACATCACAGGAACGGGTTAAATTTGGGCTTTGCTAAGGCTTAGGTTTTAGCGATTTTAGTTTTCGGCTCCAAGTTCCGAACTTACGACTTCAAATTCCTCATTTACAGCTCCAAGTTCCCTATTTTTGGCTCTAAGTTCTAACTCTAAGTTTTATCGGTTCCATTTATTTTACATTCTGTAAATATTTCAGCTATGCTTTTAAAAAAATAGAATTTTCTTTAGCACTACTACTTACAAGCGTTTTTGAAGTATCTTTTAGAACTCTTGAGGTGTCTCATATAGTTAACTATCTGGTATTGTTTTACAAGTATAAAAAAGGAGATACCATAAAACCTAATAACTACCGTCGAAGTTCTCTAACTTGCATAGTTTGAAAAATTATGGAGTCATGTGTACAAAATCTACATTTTAAATTTTTAAAGCATCAAAAACTAATTATTAAACAGCAGCTTGGTTTTACGAAAAAAATCCACTTGTACTTAACTATTAGAATCTTTTGTAAAATAAACCAGAACTATGGAAAATAATCAAATTATTGATTTCAGTAGCTTACATTGATTTCAGTATAGCATTTCATAGCGTTTTCACTCTAAATTGTTTTTAAAATTATCAGATTACAAAGATTTTTATGCTTGGCTTGCTGCTTTTTTAACTAACCGTAGAGAAAAAGTAATAATTCAAGACTTTTATTCAATTTCTACCAAAGTATTTTTTTGGGTACCGCAAGGGTCGGTAGTGGTCACAAGTTTAGTATTTTCTAGGGTACCGCAAGGGTCAAATTTTCGAAAATCTCTATTTAGTTTAAAACGTTAATAAATAATTAGATAAATATTCTTGACTGTAAAGATGCTAAACACAACAGAATACAATTGTGTAAACTATAAAATTGTGTACAAAAAAGACAATAAAATCACAAACATAAATACTATACACATATTGTTATACAAATATTATATACTTTTGACAAAATAGATAAAATAAAACTATAATATATAATATTCTTTTCCAACTACATAGTAACTTTACACAAAATATATGGTAAAATCAAAAATAAAAAATCTCCGACGGTGTTTTAACGGCTGATCTAATTACAACTGAAAACTCAAATTCTTACGATTTTTATGCTGTTTGTTTCCTTCATCATTAAAATTTTGATAATTCTAAAAAATTACTCTTGTATACTGGTTTGATACTAAATCAGTTAATAATTGTCACAATATTTTTGATTATTCTTATTGAAATGTTTTTATAAAATTTTGTTAAAGTTTATCTCCGGTGGTTTACGGCTGCGTCACGATGACTGACAACAAAAACACCTACTGTTTTAGCGGTAGTTCCAAATCTTTGGGCTCGAATTTTGTCAGCTGTAGATGGTTGATGTGTCAATCCATGGCTAAAATATATTTGTAAATATATACACCAATTTTGATACTTAGGAAGGACTTGGCTGGCGAAGCTGGCAATTTTGTAAAGGTCTCTCCCCCTTTACTTTTTTGATTATTATTTTATAAAAATTTAGTGCATTCTAAAAGCATAAAAGTAAATCATATAAAAATTTTTATTTAGTAATTTAGGAAGTAATTTAGGCATAGTATTTTTTGTTTGTTCAATCGCACTTGATACGCAAAAGTTACAAATCCGAGGAAGTTGACAGGATAACATATTCAATCATTTATATAATAATAAATTTTTTTACACAACCAATTACACATTCCAGTTGTAGTTTTTCTATAGTCGGAAGGCATTAAATTAAAAAAAACTCATGCTCACAGCAATTTTTGACTACCACAAAATGTCCAATATTTCAAATTTATAGTTGTTTTTACCTCATACAGTTACAAACCTTCTAAATTAAAAAGTTAAGACTTAAAAATTGTCAAAAATTGCTATGAGCATGATTTTTTCAATTGCCGTTTTTTTGAATAAAAAATTAGGTTGCAAGGTTGTGTAATTGGTTCGCCAAAAAAAGATTATCATATGGTCTACATTTTTTAAATAAGCGATCCAACATGTCATATGCTAATTTACTACAGTTCACATACGTCCACCTCCGACTTGTTCACATATTTTCAGTCTAAACATATGCCCGGAGATAAAATACCATTTTTCCTGTTTTATTCTAAGATCATTTTCCATAAATAGTTTGTTTCTTCTAAAACAAGGTGTTTTTTAAATGGTCTCCTTTTTTATTGAGCTTTTTTTTAGTGCTCGTTTTAAATTAAAATTTTCTGAATGAGATATGGTATTTTTCGCACATTTGGCGATTTTACCATGTGATTTTTTATGTTTATTTTAAGTTACAGTGCAAAGTGCTTATATTAAAGCGAGGATGGGATTTACTATGATTTCGAACGAAAAGTTATGAGATTATTTTTTAAAAATTGCTGATTTTTTAATTTTATAAAGTTCCGTTGAAGTAGAACATCAAAAATTTTTTAAAAAAATTAACTGAAAAATTTAGCAAAACATACCTTGAAGCTTTGCCTTTTAGGGTCTTTATTTCCGCATTATTATTCACACAAATAATATTCTTTAAATTAATTGTTTTTCTAAAATATTAAGTAATGCGTAATACTTTATATTAGCCATTCTCTAGTGGGTTAAAAAAATTAAATAAAATAGATTATGTGAAAAAAATGGTTAAAATAACTCATATTTAATGGATTTTTAAATATTATATATATCAGTGTCGTATATAGGAGGGGAAGCGACCGTTTCTATTTTTGTAGAAGGGTCAGCCATTTTTGTAGCCTTTTACTATTTTTTTGTTTTCAGGTTATAAAAATGTAGTGCATCTTAAATCCATAGAATTAGACTTTATAAAAATTTGCAGTCTACGTTTCTTTTTATTTGTTTAACCGCACTTTTTTCTTATAAGTTACAAACCTTTTACAGTTGCGCATATAGTTTTAAATAACGTAATTAAAAAGTAAGCTAATTATTTAAAGGTTGTTTTGTAATAAAATTGATATAGTACAATTTTTTTATCACAGTACATAACAAAATATTTGTTTAGAAATTAGATTATAAAAATAGAAGTAAAACTATAAATTATTAAACTATTAAAAAACTAGTAAAACATATTATTGGCTGGAGACAATTTTTAAGCTGTTGTTAGTGCATATTTCAAAAAAATTTTGCCTCCGGCGGCGGCTTCGGAGACATCCTCCATAGCCTCTTTTTTAGATTCTTTAATTTTTTATATTTTTTTTAACTTTCTTAGGGTTTCCAAGAGTCAGATTGTCTAAACTTATTGTTTTCTAACTAAAATGCCTGAGAATTTATTTGGTTGAAATTTATGGTTTCATTCACCACCAAAAATGGCATTTCAAAACAAAATTACAACAAATCCATACAGTCTTTCTTAAATTTTTACATAACAAGTGTCAGAATTTTGGGACCGGGACAATTTGGGACCGCCAATTCGCTCCCGGACAATTCGCTCCCGGGACAATTCGCTCCCGGACAATTCGCTCCCGGGACAATTCGCTCCCGGGACAATTCGCTCACAGGAGTTTTTATAAACGCAAATCTTATCAAACCAACTTCATTAGGGACAATTCGTTCCCGAAAGTTTTTATAAACGCAATTCTTAACAAACCTATTTCATTAAGGACAATTCGCTACCGGCATTTTTAATAAACTCGATTCTTTTAAGGTAATTCATTCAGACGAAATTAATGATTTTTTAGCTATTGTTTGTAAAAATGATGGGTAATTTATACAATGATTTAATTGTCATATAAACTAACCTATATTTTGTTAGTTTCACTTAAAAATAAATGAACATAACGAAATGCTTAGTTTTTGTGTATTATATTGTAATTATAAAAACAATGTTTATTATATCCATTTAACAATTTTTTATATTTCATTACTAACCAAAACAATTTTTTTAAAAGGCACATAAGCAACGTTAAAAATATGAGAAACAACGCATTAAAATTAACAATGAGATCATATGAATGCATTTAAATAAGACAACAGTTTTAATTTGATTTGAAAAAAACTAATAGCTAAACTAATGACTAAATCGTTAGTTTAAATTAAATTAATCTTGATTTGCTAGTTAAAAAGTATGCTTAGTTTTTGTGTATTATATTGTAGTTATAAAAACGTTTATTATATTCATTTAACAATTTTATTATTTTATTTTATTTTATTTAATTTTAATTTAATTTTATTTTATTATTTAATCATTCGTTCGCAAAAACAGCCAACTTGCACCATATTAAAGTGATTTTAAAAACCAAACTATGAATTCATTCCGATGCAACAAACATTAGTGGTGTTATCAGAATATGACATATTTTTTATTTAGGTTATCTGTATTTTTAACACTGAACAATTTTTTTTTAAATTAAAGGGTTTTGTCTGTCGTGTTTTTTATTTATGGTTATCTGTATTTTTTAATTTTATTAATTATTAAATATAAAACACAAGAAAATATAAAATTCTAAGAGCATCATTGTATTGCTAATTAAAACTAAACTTGAAAAATGTTCTGAGAATAGAGCAGAAAAAAGGGACGATTTCTCCCTGGGCGTATGTTCAGAGTTCAGACAGTAAAGATGCTGACGAGTCTTAGAACTCTGTACTAACCCTCGGAAGTTTCAGCATATTTCTGTGCTAACTTCATAAATAATTAAAGAGCAGTACCAGAAGATATTTGGTCAAATTTTATTTGGAACATTTTTCATATTCAAAAAAAGTCCTAAAAATGCGGATAAAATAATTAAAAGCATGTTTTGAAATTAAAAATTAAAAAAAAAAAACTGAGCGCTGCAGAGCCAGACAATGAACCCGGCGGCGAATCGATGCATGCACATAACAGGGTGGAAATTTACAAAACACAAATAATTTCTTTATTAAGTATAATTATTTATATTATTTCTGCACCGGAGACTTAAAACCTTAAAAAATTGATAAAAAAAGTAAATAATTATAACAACAATGAAAAAACAAATATTTTAATCAATACAAATCTGCTTTCAATGTAAAACATGAAAACTCATTCACAAAATTTAAAAATTTTTTAACTTTCACAAACGCTTTCAAGATTTTCACATAAAGTTTATCCCAAAATGTGTGAAACATTATGGCGTAATATGTTATGGTGTGATATTTTGTTTTTTGCTTTGCTTTTTATTAAAATATTATTATTTTATTATTCTTCAGGTCTTCTTCTGTCGAACAATAAAAATTTTAAAAGGTTGCAAATTTATCCTTAGGTATTGTTCTAAGTACATATAACTTAATTTTTTCCCGCTTGCAAACAAATCATTGTATAAATTACTCATCATTTTTACAAACAATAGCTAAAAAAAATCATTAATTTCGTCTGAATAAATTACTTTAAAAGAATTGAATTTAATAAAAATGCCGGTAGCGAATTTGGCAGGGAGCGAATTTTCCAGGGAGCGAATTGTCCCTAATGAGGTAGGTTTGATAAGATTTGCGTTTATAAAAATTTCCGGGAGCGAATTGTCCCGGGAGCGAATTGTCCCTAATGAAGTTGGTTTGATAAGATTTGCGTTTATAAAAACTCCCGGGAGCGAATTGTCCCGGGAGCGAATTGCCCGGGAGCGAATTGTCCTGTGAGCGAATTGTCCGGGAGCAAATTGTCGGGAGCGAATTGTCCCCAATTCCAGAATTTTGTACAAATCATTCAAGATAAAATAAAATAAAAAATAGTTCATTGTCGTAAAAAAACCGCAACAAAAATCTAAATATATTTGAGAAAAATATAAACACGACAAATTTTTTCAGCGGTTATTTCCCGTAATTTTTGTTTTATGCATTAATTGTTTTGGAAAAGAAATCCATCAAGGTAAACCAGTTGTCCCAGAGAGAGTCATTAATATATTTCACTTGCCTTATTTCTGTTGATGTAGCTAAATAAATAAAAGGATTGCTTCCGAATATGACCAGTTCATTCAACCAAAATAATATGCAAATTTGGAGATTTTTTCTAAATTATTTTTTTTATTAGGTAGTTCAGCTACATAACAATAACATAACATAACATAACATGGTATTACACAAATGTTAGGTTGATAATTTCAAAATATTTTCTTTTAAATTTTAAAATAAATATTAAACATGTTAATTCTCCATTTTAGATTATAACGCTAAAAATAATATTGTAGTTCACTTGAAAATTGTTCAGGTAACGAATTTTTTACTTGCAAAAATGCATTCCACTACCTTGACATACACTTCATGTTAATTCACACATTAACAAATTTCTGTATTTAAACTATGTAAATTAAAGTTTTTAAAGTGGTTTCCACAGTAAAAAGAAGAAATTCATTGGAAATTTTAATGAGTACTGAGAATGATACTTGCTTAAAGTGTTTTTTGAAAAGGTACAAAATTTTTTATTAAAATTCAAAAAATGTGTTTGATTTGGTCAGTTTTGGATTTTTTGAAAATTTCATAGCAATTATAGTCCGGGAATAATTTTCTGCCGATCAAGTAGTACAATTTTTAGTTTAAACAACCCATAAAATAGTGAAATAACTATATGTGTAATACATGGATGACTAGTTGCCAATAACATTGCCTTTTAAATTTTTTAAAACAAAAATTACATTGCCAAAACAAAATTACATTGCCAAAACAAAAACAAATTACAAAACAAAATAACATTGCCTTTTAAATTTTTTAAAACAAAAATTAAATCAATTTCTTTAAAAAATATCTTAGATACATTCTTTAAGTGTTTAAAATTAGTGTAACTCATAAAGACCATGGTTAATGTACCTCTATCTCTTAATGCCAAATGTTGAAAATCAACTGCAAGTAAACCACAACAAACAGGTAAAACATTTTATTAATTAAATCATTACGACAAGACAAAACATTACAGGTTTCCTATTTTAATTATAAAATATATATTGGAAGAGCATGTTTAAATAAAAACAAGATGCATGAAAATATTTTTCAGTTGCGGGTTAATTGAGGTAAATGTGAAAAGTAAAAATCTATTAAGCAAAAAAAAAACTATAAAACCTACTTGGTACCTGGTCCTGCCATTATAATTGTAAAATTTCTTGTCAAAACCAAAGCAAACACGAAAATACAAATTTTCATCATGGCCCATTCCGCTTTTAAATCCAGTTTATTTTTTGAAATTCGATTTGAATCCATAGTTTTACCCGTAGACTTTGTGATTTGATTTGTTGCTGGATATGGAGCAATTGTTGAACTTCTTTTCTGTCAGATAAAAATAATTTTTAGAAGTCTTTTCTACGGCTTTAAAATCGCCATTCTAAACTGACGATTCAGGGTTTGATACTTTATTCATATCATAAGCAAAATTATCGGTATCGCAAAAAATTTTGCTTGTCAAAGTGATGCTTCTGTTAATTGTATAAACTTATTTTTATATCTTTACGCTTTAAATCTTTTAAAAATATTTTGTAATATATTCGCGAGCTTAAAAATATATTAATTTTAAAGATGACCAACGTAAAATTGATTAATTTCAGTTTAGAATGTAAAATAATCTAAATAAAAACAATTTTTTAAAAAAAAATCCAATATGAAAAAAAAATTTGCCAAAATTGTGGCACAGATATTAAAAATAAGGGGGTATTCGTATTACTAGTATATAGTAGTTGGTCAAATTGGCTTAAATTTTGTTTCATTGTTGTTGACATCCTTATATCAAAAATATATAATATACCGAAAAATGTGCAACTCCTATATAAAAAAGTACAGAAAAGGTGGCCTTTATAATGAGCCTCTCCATTTAAATGACACTCTCCACTATAATGGCATAGTAGTCATTTTAATTCGGCGAGTTAAAATGGAGAGGAAGCCAGTATAATAGCCATTTATTCATTTAATTTCACTTTATACTCACAAGTGTAATACTGTCCGGGCCGCACGAGTTTTACCGTGTTAGACAAAATTGAACCAACACGGAAAAACTCGTGCGGCCCGGACAGTATTACGCTTGTATATATAAAGTGAAATTAAATGAATAAATGGCTATTATACTGGCTTCCTCTCCATTTTAACTCGCCGAATTAAAATGACTACTATGCCATTATAGTGGAGAGTGTCATTTAAATGGAGAGGCTCATTATAAAGGCCACCTTTTCTGTACTTTTTTATATAGGAGTTGCACATTTTTCGGTATATTATATATTTTTGCTTATATTAGTATGAATGAAATTTGGGACTAATAATCTGACAGTTTAAAATGAGGATTCAAAAACTATGACGTGCTACAAAAAGCTAAAAGCAGACCAGGCGTGGCCGGTTTATTTTTTAGGAAATAAAAATAGAAATTCATATTGCAGTCAAACAAATTAAAACCATTTTAACGCCACCAACCGATTCACATCTATAAAATTTAAAGGTTGAATTCGAATTATTTGTATACAATATAAGTAGCGCTATTGGCCTTTTTAAATTTATTGACAAATAAGCCAGCCATTTACATTTTGCCTTTAGTATAAGTAAATTTACAGTAAGCATATTTACAGAAAACATAGTATAAATTGATTTTTATAGAAAAAAATGTATGGTTGAAGGTGTATAAGTTGTTTTTGCAAATATGTATTTAACTCAAAACGATAAAAAGTTGTAAGTTTATGATGGTGGGCCGCAAAACCTTATGTTCTCCGTTGTTTTTGTGCTTCTGTTTTAAACTAAATGTTCAGATGAAAAAATAAAAAAAATACTTGTTGATATTACGACCCCTAATAACATTAAGTAATTAATTGTGTGTTGCATAAAACGTAGTTTTGTTCTCAATTATTTTTTGTTATTAACGCAACATTTAAAAGTCGGCTATATGATTTCTAATTGGTACAGTAATTAATTTAAAATGAAGTTTTACCTTTTGTTTATTTTTTCTCTTAAGCTTATATTTTAACAGTGAAAAAACACTTCCAATATAAAGCAAAATTGTGACGAGCATTGGAGTGTTGTTAAAAACCATCGTAAAATTTCCAGAGCCTAAATAAAAACTAAATTAAAATTTTAAAAAAGCGATTTATCTGATTATATTTTTTGTGTTGTTTTTCGGTGTTCATGTACACCCAAAAACGACTAATAGTAATTTTATTACTTATACGTATACCAAAGAAACATAAAAATTCCCTCAAATAAATTAAATGAAAAAATTAAACATATAAATAGAATACAAATATAGTTATAAAATAAATAAATAGTTTTTAAAAAATTTTGATAATTTTTACAGAAACAAAATTATATGTTCATAATATTAATTAATAAAAAAATAACGTAAATCATATTTTATGTACACTCTAAAAAACCATTAAAAAGTGTAAACATAAAAATAAAAAAGTTTGAGCATAAAAAACTAAAAAACAAATTTATTCAAGTATTTGAGTTGGGATTCAACCAGATAAAATAAATAACAACCTGGTTAAATAAAAAAATTAAAAAGAATAAAGATTCTAGCAAAAGACGAAACAAAGTTTCGAAAAAAGAGCCTTATATTAAATGGAATAGTATAAAGTTACATAAGTCTAAAAACTAAATGCCAGAAAAGACTGAAACAAGTCTCTTTAAAACCTGTAAATTAATAACAGATTTTGTGAAATTTTCAGAAAAACAAAACCGAATAAAAACAATACGTGTAAAAGCTTTAGTTTGCGTTTTTTAACCATTAATAAAACTTAATTCACATAAATTTCTCTCAAAGTGGATTAACTTTTTACATGAGTTACCAGCTATAAATACCACAGTATTAGTTAAGTCACACGTCGTCAAAACGATACAAAAAACGTAAAACCAAAGGTGGATAATCTAATAAAGGTATGTCACAGCGGTCTGTAGCAGCGTGCATCATAAAATCCAATTCAGGCCGCACGTCCGGCCAGAAGCCGCACGTCCGGCCAAAAGCCGCACGTCCGGCCAAAAGCCGCACGTCCGGCCAAAAGCCGCACGTCCGGCCAAAAGCCGCACGTCCGGCCAAAAGCCGCACGTCCGGCCAAAAGCCGCACGTCCGGCCACAAGGGAGTTAATTTTGCTGCATTGCGTTCTTGTTGTTTTTACCATAGTGGTGTGACGTGGCCGACTGCTCTGGCGAATATATTATTTACATTTTTCTTGTGTGAATTATTTAAACTTTTATTACGGTCGTAATAAAAGTTTAGATTATCCACCTTTGATGATAGCCATAAAATACACGTAAAAATAACAATAAAATACAATAGGCACCTTGCACTGAAACGCAGTTTATACATGAAGTATGCAATATACATAAGTGTCACATAAAATATTTTCCCTGCTCCTCTTTTTCTTTTTGTAGTATGCAGTGGAGCCGGCGGAAGGAGGGGGGAGGTACTGCCCCTCTCCTTCTTTTTTTTTCGTAGTGCGGGGAGCCCGAGGGAGGGGGGGGGAATTTTCGCGGGTGCCGCTCTGCATACTACAAGAGATGAGGGGGGAGTGCGGTATCCCTCTATGGTGGCGCTCGCGCATATAGCATACTTCATGTATAAACCGAGTTCCAGTGCAAGGTGTCTATACTAAAAATATTCAATTTGTGATTTTCGATTTGGCGTATCCTGAATAATGCACACTTTTTTAAACAAAAAAGAACTTAATTAATAAAAAGATTCTAACTTTTTGTCAAATATCATTTAGCGAGATTCGAACCTATTTATTGCTGTAGTGAAGAGAACAAGTCCACTGGACTCTAACCTGTAACCACTGGACTACTGCGCATCGTTGTCAATGGTCTTAAAATGTATATTTAAATAAGACGGTTCAGTTTGTAGTTTTTTTGGCGTCAAATCAAAAAATTAAAAAAAAAATTGATTAATTTACAGATTTTAAGGAAAGTTTGGAATTAGTTAGATATAAGCCTGAACAATACCTTGGATTGTATTCAATTAAAAAACTAATTCAGGATTTATTATTTGCGTTTTTAAAAAAAATTTTTTTCGATTTTTTCAATTTTTTAAAATTTTTAATTCCGTTTTATTTCAAATTACCAATAAAATTTGTCCCTTATTTTTTATTAACTTTCCATAAAATTTTAGCAAAAATTGTACTTTTCAAATTTTTTAAAAGAACAAAAACTGTTTTTGACCTTTAAATTGTGTAGCTCAAAATGAAACAACCGGAAAAAGATGCAATTATCACCGTTGAATACATCATAATCTCAGCATTTGATCGTATCATACTGTTTTTCGCCAAAAATTAATATCTAAGTTGATGTTTAGCTTAAAGTAAATATTGTTAAAACTGTGGTGTTCTACCTTGATTGGCATAAATAATTACTCCACATGGCTTACAAATTACTCAACATGAAAATAAACACTGACTTTAAATTAGCTTGAGTGTTATTATTATGCAGAATTTTTTAGCTTACGGTTAAATATAGCTATAGAAATTCAAAATCAAAACTTTGGTAAGTTCAAAAATTCCATTTGATCAGAAAAA